>LOEQ01009747.1:28518-41837 GCA_001685075.1 Bramus lutescens
AATCCAAAGAATCAATGAAACAAAGAGCTGGTTCTTTGAGAAAATCAGCAAGATAGACAAACTAATCAAAAAGTAGAGAGAGAACACTCAAATTAACAAAATCAGAAATGAAAAGGGGGACATAACAACAGACACTGAGGAAATTCAGAGAAACATTAGGTCTTACTACAAAAGCCTGTATGCCACAATATTGGAAAATGTAAAAGAATTGGATAATTTTTTAGATAGCTATCATATACCAAAATTAAATCAATACTAGGTAAGCAGTAATTAAAGCCTCCTGGGCATCTCTCCTCATTCAGAACTTTGACTGATGACATTAGTGATAAAGAATTGACCTTCATCCATAGTTATGATACATCTAGTATCTTTCTTGCCTTCAGAGACATCTGTCACTTTCCTCCTGGGTTTAAATAAATACTATCTTCATAGAACATTGAGAGCACAGGACACATAGTTGTGATAAAGGCTCCCTCTGGTGTTAACAGACCTAGGGGAAGGACACAGCAGATATCAACCCTCAAAAGAGCTGTTGTTCTCTGAGGGCGTGGGGATGCTTATCAGCATTGTTGCTCAATGTGTTCCTTGGAGGAGAAACATAAAGGGAAGTCAAGAGGGATACATGGCAGTACTGAGAGTGGAAGGGACAAGGCAGTTCCTTGGACACAGAATCTACCCCAACAACCCACTGGGCTCTGGGAAGTGTTCCTGCCTGAGAGGAAACTCAAGAACAGCAGAGACTGAGCTCCTTGCTGGAACTGAAGCTCTTCTCCTAATAGGGAGGACTGCACAGTGAGAAGGGAGATGGAGGTGTCCTCTGTTCTTCTCTGCAATGGCTGTACCTCATGGCAGGGGCTTCTGCTCACAGGTAAGGGTACACACTCTCTGACTGTGAGGGTGGAGGGAAACTCAGAAGTAGGCTGTAGTCATCTAATGAGGGCAGGAACCTGAGAGAAGACTTGAGGTTTCTGTTTGCAGTCATGGGGAAGAAGGTACAACAAGGGACTGAGGCTCAGCAGCCTGAGCAGACAGATGTGATGAGGGGAAGAGACAAGCCTCAAGTGCTCAATATTCACAGTCAATTACTTTGTCTGCAGTGTTCTAAGACAGCTGTTGCCAACCATGACAGCATGAGCCTCCAAACAGAAATCAAACAGGGGTGTACCAGAGAGATGGCTGAGTGTGTGGAGACATGACAACCTGAATTTAATCCTCAGCTGCCTCATTGTAGAAGGAGAGAACAGATTCCAGAAGGGTCTTCCCTGCCCTCCACACAGGTGCTGTGGTGTATACCTGCATATGCTAACACTGAGACAAGTGTCTTCACATATGTTCTGTGGCATGTACCCACACATTGGCAAAATGAAATGTATGTTTCCACCCAGATTTTGGCACACTTTTCATGTGAATACACAGAGACAGCTGCCTTCAGAAATACACATATAATATACATGAGTAAATTAAAATAATTTAAATCACACTTGAATATAACTATTTTCATTAATGCCAAACCTAGGAACTATGTAGATAATCTCATGGGGACATATTTTTCTTTCCTTCCTTCCACACTAATCCCTGTCCTCACAAGGCCTTGGCTCTTGTGGACCTGACATCAGTGTATCTGCAAGATGAAGTCCTGGGTTGACTGGAATTATAAAGTGGACAGAGAAAAAATCAGAAAGTGAGTACTCTCCAGAGGAGTTCAGAAAGGCATCCCATAAAATATTCTATGTGAGGAGAGATATGGGGACACTCACAGGGGAAGCAGACAGACACCTGAGCAGAGGATTTCTAAGGGAGTTGATCATAGAGTCAGAGGCTCTGAGGGAATGAAAATCATGTTTCTCACGAGAAAGGTGGACACATTTCTTTCCCCCATCTAAGCTGAGTGATGGTCAAATAAACTCAACATTGATGTTTTTTCTCTGCTCCCTTCTAGCCTCCCTTTTAACAAGCTGGCACCTGCCCACAGCCGTCCAAGTCAGAATTGAATCTGTCCCACCCCAAGTGGTTGAAGGAGAAAACGTCCTTCTTGTTGTCCACAATCTGCCAGAGAATCCTCAAAATTTAATCTGGTCCAAAGGCATGGAAAGTATGAACCATGAAATTGGAACATATTTACTGAACAAAGGTTTAAGTTTACCAGGGCCTTTTCACAGTGGTAGAGAGACAGTGTACAGCAATGGATCCCTGCTGCTGAGAAATGTCACCAAGAAGGATACAGGATTCTATACCCTACGAATCTTAAATAGACATGTAATTGTTGTGTCAACAACAACCATGTACCTTCATGTGCACAGTAAGTGATTCTGTGAATTTTGGGTTCTGGGTGGGGTTCATTTCACTGGAAACACATAGTAGAGTGGCCTGTGCCTTCCTCCCCTGTGCACTGCAATCCAATTTTGTGCTTTGAGTACTCAGTGCAGGATACGAACAGTGTAGAGTAATGACAATAGATCACAGTCCTTCATTTGACTTCTCTCTACAGACAAGTGGACAGATGGTGGGTAACTCTGTCTAGGATAACAATAATAGGCTATGTATAGATTCCTGGGGTTCTCACAAGAGTGTGTCCTTGAGAAAGACCCCAAAGGAATCAACATTGGGTGCTTACCTCCACCAAGAAGGACAGGGAAAAACTCACATACCTAGGTTGAGCAGCAGACATGGGGTCTCATTTTAGTCAAATCCAATGGTTCAAATTTGGTTGGATCTCTCTTTTCCCTTCTAGCCATCTTTTGGACTTGTGGGCGCCATGCCACCTCTGCCCAACCCACTATTGAATCAGTGCCACCCTGCGTTGCTGAAGGGGGAAGTGTTCTTCTACTAGTTCACAATCCACCAGAGAATATTAAAGACCTTGTCTGGTTCAAATGGGTGACTGCATCCAAGAAACTTGAGGTTGCCCGATATATACCAGGCAGGAAAGCAACTGTGTGGGGGCCTGCCTACAGCGGCAGAGAGACATTGCACAGTGATGGATCCCTGCTGCTTCATGGTGTCACTCAGAAAGACCCTGGACTGTACACTCTAGCTATTCGGAGAACAGATTTGAGAAGTGAAGAAGCACAGGTACAACTCCAGGTCCACAGTAAGTGATTCTCTGTGATTGTTCAGTACCTGGTAGGCCTTAGACATATAGGACTGCAGTGGGTGGCCTAGCTGCCCTTCTCTTCTATATTGTGTTCCCAGGGGGAGATTTGTGCACTTAGTGTAGGTCACACTGGTAGAGACAAATGGCCACAGCTCAACTTCCATCTTCTGAGTCCATCTACATCTAGGAAGACCTTGATGGAAAGCAACTCTATCTTAAGATGTCAGAGTCAGAGCAGTCTCTTGTAGCTCTAGATCAGAGAGCCCTGAATTCTGTCATCTTTCCAAGACTGGACTAAAGTGACACAGGGGAGCATTTTCTAGTGCTCTACTCTTACATCCTTTCAAGGCTGATAGGGAAAATGGTTTTAGAACATCTATGTCAAACTAGGGTATTTATTAGCTCTAAATTGAGTGTGTGATGAATAAAATCCAGGTACAGTGACCATGGAGGAGTGCTTCCATTTGGCTTGATCTTCATGCTTGCTCAAACAACTCTCTTATATCACCCAGGATTCCTTGCCCAATGCTTGAACTGCCTGCATTGGTCTGAACCCTTTTGCATCAATTCCAAATTTAAAAATATGTCCTGTAGCTTTGCCCACTAGCCAATCTGGCTCTGTAATTTTCAACTGAGACCTTTTCTTGCAAAATGACTGTAGCTTGTGTCAAGTTGACACAAAACCATTCAGCCTGTTACTCAAGCATTTTAAAGACCCGAACCTGCCTTGAAGATCAGACTGCTCCCCAGGCCCCACATAGCCCCAGACCTAATGGATTCTTGACAGAGCAAGCACATCTATTATTGAAGTCATGGGTTGACTGTTGCTTCAAAGTATCCAAAGAAAAATCCTACAAAGTGAAAGTTCCAGGCCTGTTGAGTTCAGTGGAGTCATCATCTCAAACCCAGTGTTCATGTGTTTGCGCAGTGTCTGAGGGCAGTGAGGGAGCAGCCATGTATACACCCTAGGGGCAGTTCCATGCAGAGGACATGACGGTTTCAGGGGCACTGTTGGAAAGGAGGAGGTCATGTTTCTGTTCTCTATTAAGTTGGATAGACACACACACACCTGCAATTCTAGGTTGAGTACTGAATCCATCTGTTCAGGATGGAGTTCACCATCTTTTCACCAAGCACAATGATCCCCATGTGATGGTTGTTTTTTGTTTCTTTTCCCTCCCAGATTCCCAGTCTCAGTCCTGCAACCCTTTCGCTTCTTCCCAACTCATAATCCAACCAGTGCCTCGCTATGCAGCTGAAGGAGAAGGAGTACTTCTCCAAGTTCATAATCTTCCAGAAGATCTGAAGTCCTTTTCCTGGCATAAATCAAAGCATAGGACCCCGTTCCTTAAAGTTGTAGAATACAGGAGAGCCACGAATTCCATCATCTGGGGGCCTGAAGTCCGAAGAAGAGATATAGTGTACAATAATGGATCCCTGATGCTCCAGGATCTCACTGAGAAAGATGCAGGAATCTACACACTAGCAGTTTTAAACAAAGATTCCAAAATTGAAGAAGCATACGTGGAATTTTATGTAAAGAGTAAGTGACCTTATGGTCTCCAAGAGTCTGATCCCACTTCATACACTAACCTGTCAGGATTGCGCTGTGCCTGCGCTCTCCTCCACTGCATTGTGTCCCGGCACTGGGGTTTGGGTCTCTACTGCAGGACACACATGGGGTAGACAAACTGTAATAGATCAGAACCCCACACTTGCCTTTTCATACAGAAATGAGGAACTTTCGTACAGAAGAGTATAAACTCAGCCCCAGGATGTCAGCTTCAGTTCAGACACTTGGCGCTCTCACCATGCACATGTCCCCAGAAAGATTATGTTGGAGTCAGGCAGTTCTTGGATAGTTAAATCTTAGGGTCCTCACAGAGAGAACCAGAAAGCCCCAACTCCACAACTTTGCCCCAGGCTGGACTCAGGGTGACACTGGGGAGATTTTTGCAGCTGTTTGTCTAGATTTTCATTAGAGCTCACAGGGAACAAGGCTTTACTGACTGTCCAGGTCACAGGGCCAACGATCCTAAAGTGTAAAACCAGCTGTCTACTGCCATGACAGCTGCAGTTTGGTCGGTCACTTGTGCATCTCCTTTTCCTATGACTCAGTGGACAGGTGTCTGGGCCATTAGCCTATTGTTCTGAAGGGTTTATGAGACTTCACTGGAAGTTCAAGGCACCAAGGGAAGAAATCGAAGAGGTAGTTACTCCTGATTTCTCCTTCACCTCAGGAGTCCAGACTAGGGAATTGTTTTTTGCAGCTAAGCAGTAACAGATGCTGTTGGTGTCAGCAGCTCCCCCATCCCAAGCTTAGACCATTGCTTATAACTAAGCTTAACTTATGGATATGACAATGATCATGCATTGTGTGTCCTATCCTAGTGAAACTGAGACACAGAAAACAGTGCCTGAATCAGGGTCCTACAGTCCCTGTGTGGCAGATCCAAAACACAAGCTATGTGTCTATCCACAGCTACAAAGTCTCCCCCTCCTGGAAGATTTATAAAGTCTGAACTAAAGAGAGCTGGGTTGAACTCTCTGGACGACTGCCACTTGGTATTCTCTGTTTCTTTACAGAGCCTGTGACACAGCCCTTTGTGAAAATCAGTGACAGCACAGTCACAGGAGGTACATCTGTGATCTTCACCTGTGTTTCACCTGATACTGATGTCTCTATCCGTTGGATTTTCAATAATCAGAGTATGCATCACCTAGGAAGAATGACTCTGTCCCCAACAAAGTGTGGAATCAGAATAGATCCTGTCGGGAGTGAGGATGCTGGAGAATACAAGTGTGTTGTCTCCAACCAAGTCAGTATGAAGACCAGTCTCCCAGTCTCTTGGCCGTGATGAGTGAGTGACCTCTCCTCTCATTACAGGGTAGAATGCTGACATTTATTTAATCAATGGGGTACAAATGTAGAAAAATTATGGGGTGAAAATGATTAGGTACTACTCAGGTTTAGCCAGCATTGTGACTCACGCCTATAGTCCTGGGATACATGTGTGTACAAGGGAAGATCAGGAATTCTAGTGATGTTGCCTTAAAAAGAAATTAAAGACATCAACATGTTAAACAAAAATCTAAAGCCTCAAAAGCTTAGGTTGTGGTTCAAATATATAATGATCTCTCAGAATTCATGCAAACTAATTTCAGGAGCCTTAAAGCTTTTGGCTGCCCTAAGTATGCTCTGAAAGTGATGCATTGTTTTCTTTGAGAAAACCATCCTCTCAAATAATTAAACACATTCCTCATTTCACTAGTTCACCTAAACCCAATGCTGCCTGCACACCAGCCAGCCATGTGAAGTGAGGAAGAGTGACAGGAGAAGGTTCTGTCCATTTTCACTGTGGACATCGCTGGTTTCTAAACAGTTTTGATCCAGTTTGTTTTATGCACAGAAGTAACATCCTTCACATAAGGACAGATCACACTGTTTTCATCCTGAAAGTGGCCTTCACAGTGGGTTTTTGAACATAAGTGTAATATGTATTTCTTTCCTTTTTATTTTCCTCTCATGTATTACATACTGACCACAGTTACCTCCTCCACCCATTCCTTTCTAAATTCCACTTTCCCTCTACCACAGATCTGCTCCTCTTCTGTTTCCCTTCAAAAAATGATAGGGATATCTATAGAACATGGCATATCAAGTTATGTTAGACTTGCCACCATCCCTCATATCAGAGCTTAGAGAGGCAACCCAGTAGGAAGAAATTGGTCCAAAGACAGGCAAAAGTGTCAGTGATGTCCCCTACTTCAACCTTTAGGAGTTGCCGAAGAACCTGCATTACCATAACTTATATTCTAAGGCCCTAGCTCAAACCCATACCGGGTCTGTGATTTTCACTTCAGTCTCTGTGATTCTCCATAAGCCCTGCTCAATTGTTTCTGTGGTCCATGCGTTCATGGCGTCCTTGACCTCTCTGGTTCCTATGATCTATTTTTCCCCTATTCTTCTGCGTTCCCCAGGTGCTGCCTAGTGTTTGGCTGTATGTCTCAGCATCTGTTTTCATATTTTTCTGGATGATGGCTCTCTGAGACCATTAGGCTGAACACTGATCTTCTAGTATAACAAAAGTTCATTAGTAAGCATTTCATTGAAATATTTTTCCAGTCATGTTTGTTTCTCTCCTTACTTTCTGGGCTGTCCAGCTTCTGTCTGGTTCCTAGCCATCCAGTTAAGGTCAGGTCTGGTCTCCCTCTCATGGCATGGACTTTAATTTGGATCAGTTATTAGTTGGCCAATCCAGCAAGTTCTCTTCAAACATTACCCCTGTATATATTTTAGGACAGACAAGTTGTAGGTCAAATGTTTTGTGGCTGGATTGGTGTCCCAGTCCCTTTGTTAGAGTCTCCTGTGGTTACAGTAGCTGAGTAGCTGACTGGTTCAGGTTACCTATGCCTCAGTACTAGGAGTCTTTACTAGGGTCACTCTTGTAGCTTCCAGGGAGATTCTACCTGCTCCCACCCTAACCTGCCCCAATCAATCCACAAATCTTTTATATTTCTTCTTCTAAGGGAGGTACAGTTGTCCTAAATTGAGTCTTCCTCATCACTTAGCTTTTCTATATATGTGACCAAACAGGGAATCTATTGGTTTGTGTGTAATATTAGTTTACAGTAGTAGCTCAGTTGGGTGTGTTTGTTCACCAGTTCCAGAAACTACTGTATAATATTTAGGATTAAAAAAATACATTCATGTTATCTGAAGATCTATTTTACAGCTAATTATTTGTCCAAATTTCATTTATTCATGTTGTCTAATTGTTTTGTCTAGGACATATAAGAGAATATTGAAGAAAAGTGGCTAACACAGCATCCTTGTATTGTGTTTCATTTATCCTTAGAATGAAAGTTATCTGTATCTCCAGTGAGTACTGATTTGGCAGTGGTTTTTCACACGTGCCTCCAATGTGCTGGCATCTTTTATACTCTTAGTTTGTCTGTTTTCATCATTAAAAATTTTCGCTTTTGTCAAACTTTGTTATTGATTCAGTCTTAAGAGTTATTCATGGCATCTGTATTGTGTTTCATCATGTATCCATCTCTGTAGGTTTTGGGCTTCTGGATATTTGTCTGTTTCATGTAAGTCACACTACTATTACCCCTATCACTGTTGAGTAGTCATGGGAATTTTAGTAATCTGAGAAACTGACAGAAAGTTCTCAAATTTCACTACCAATGTTAATAGTGTTACCACTTTAAAAACAAAGTTCATCTAATCAAATATTGAAATGCCATTAATCACTTTGATGTAGGAACTTTTTTCCTTTTATTGAAAATATATTCTTTTCTCTTACAATAAGCACTGTTTATAGATTCCCCTCTCTCAACCCTTCCCAGTTCCCACCAACCTCCCTATCACTGGGATCCATTCCCTTTCTTTTTCTCTTTAGAGAAGAATAGGACCCTAAGAGATAATAAAAAATTACAAAATCAAATATAATGATATGAAACAAAATTATCATATTGGTGTTAGACCTTGCCACCCAACAGGATCAAAAGTTTCCCAAGAGCAGACACAAGGGTCAGAGACTAACTTGCTCTCAGAGTCAGGAGTCTCATAAAAATACTAAACTAATAGCTGTAATATACCTGCATAAGACCTGCTGCTGACTCATGTAGTCCCTGCTCATGCTGATATGGTAAAGAAACCTCTTCTCTGAGGACTAGACTTTATAGTACTTAAACATTGTATGAAAGCTGGCAACAGAGGAAAACAGTGAATTGTCCACTTCAGTTGTGATTCCTACAAAGTACAGCAATGACCAGCATGGAAGATAACCCTATATGTTCAAGAGTGACCATTATCCCTGGAAGGTAATCAAAAACTGTCTAATAGGACTTCAGGTTGCTCAAAAGGAAGGAATCTTGACTGGTACTGGAATACAATCAACTGTACATGGATATTGATTTTATAGATCCTAGAGGATATCCATAATGATCACATTCCTAAACCAGTTTAATTTCTAGGTTTATTTTAAATATATATCCTTATTCCCACAGGCAATTGTAGCTCTAGCCCTACACTAAAAATGTGTTTTTTTTTTGCACAGAGACCATCAAAGAAATGCAAAACTAATCCAAATACAATAAACAATGGCTGCTTGGCGATATTTATAGGAATATTTCCCATAGACTCACATGTTTGAGTGCTTGGCCCTTATGAAGTTGTACCACTAGGAGGTGTGGTAAAACCTTCCTTTTTATTTGCACAGAAAAGGGGAAATGGTGTGGAGGTCCTTCTGTACATGTGTTGCTTTTATTGGTTATTGAATAAAGAAGTGGTCTTTTGCCTGACAGAGAAGAATAGAGGTAGGTGGTGAAATCTAAAATGAAAGCAGGAAGAAAGAAGGCAGAGTTAGGGATACCATGTAGCCCCACCAGAGACAGATGCTAGGCACAACCTTGCCAGTAAGCCACAGCCCTGTGGTGATACACAGATTAATAGAAATGGGTTAAATTAAGATGTAAGTGCTAGCCAATAAGAAGTTAGAGCTAATAGGTCAAACAGTGACTTAATTAACACAGTTTCTGTGTGGTTATTTCAGGGCTGAGTAGCTAGGAACAAACAAGTGTCCTCCTACTACATAGCCCTATACTAAAGGTGCCCTTTTCTGCCAAGAGGCCATCAAATAAACCCAAGACTAATCCAAAAACAGTGAACAACAGCTGCTTAGAAATATGTGTAGGAATATTCCCCATACAATCACATGTTTGAATGCTTGGCCCTTATGAAGTTGCATCACTAAGAGGTGTGGCCTTGTTAGGGTGGTTGTAACTTTGTTGGAAAAGGTTTGTCACTGTGGAGGCAGGCTTTGAAGTATCATGTGGTCAAACTATTCCCAGTGTGTCATACTGTCTCCAGCTTCCTGTGGAGCAAGATGTGGAACTCTCAGCTCTTTCTCCTACCTGCATGTCACCATAATTTTCATTATGATGATAATAGGCTAAATCTTTGAAACTTTAGCCCAGCTCTAATTAAATGTTTTTCTTAGTAAGAGTTGTCATGACCTTGGTGTCTCTTCATAGCGTTAAAATCCTAAGCAAGATAGATACCATGGTGTGTTCAGTCCTACCTGATCTATCTATAGCACAACCCCTTTGCTCTGGAACATCCCAGAAAAGAATTGGAAATACTGTAACAGGCAGAAGATCATGATGTCTACTGTTAGATTGTGTCTTCTATATATTATGAGATAACTACACCCAAGAAAAGTCAACCATATGGCTTCATAAATAGACCTGAAAAATGATAACACCAATTGACATTCTAGAATACATGATGAAATCTCAAGAGTTTCCACTCCTACATAAAGATGTAAAGTAGTTAATGAGTTCTGAGAGAGGGAGAGTCAGTGTTCTCTAGGGATGAGACCCCTTATAAGTAATTTAATACCACAAGGTCATCCATGAACACATATACACATGGACAATACTAAATGGACCTGTCAAATTGTATTTATATCATTATTGATTTATACATAAATATGTATGCAATAATAATAATTAAAGAAAAACTGATGAAGTTGAGAGTGTGTGGAAAGTCCTAAGAGGATGCCGAGTAGGAGAGTGTGGGGTGGAAAGGATGTAATTCAAGCACAATATGTATGTAGGAAATTCTAAAAAGTACTTTTAAAAACTTTAAAAATAAATGTAAACATAAGAGAGAGCTAGGGAGAGTGACAGAATGAGAAATAGCTATTAAGAGAGTGATCATGATGGGAGGTTGAGGAGCCTCTTCTAAGAACCCCCTCCATTTCTTGGCAACATCCTGGATCAGTATTTTCTTGATGCTCAGGAAAAAAGAAAGGTCTAATATTTTATCATCCTTCAGCAGTGGTGGGGTCTTTTATACAATATGATGTAGTTCAGTGTAGTGTAAGTGAAAAGGAGCATGAAGTAGCCAGATACTGTAAATTGTGATTAGTCAGGTCAAAGCACATACAGTTTCTACAGTCTGCCCTAGAGTGAGCTGTAGGAGTTGTGGCCCGATTAAAGTTATGGGTATCTGGCCTAAAGCTGAAGACTTGTGTCCTAACACAAAGGTGAGACCTTGCATTGATGATGGATAAGAGAAGGGAAACTCAACAAAGAGCTGTAATTTCCTAAGGTAAGTGTTTAGGAAGGGACTCAGAGTTTGTGCTTCCAGAGTACTTACAGTGGACAGAGGGAGAAAACAGTTCATCAGCAAGAAGCTCTTGGTGAGCAAGAAATGTTAAGAGGACAGGAAAATGCCAGATTGTTGTCTACTCAAAGTTAATCAACATTGGTAATTATATTTTGATGACTGAAGTTTCCAGTTATGAGAGGGTGATTCTCAACAGACAAAAATTGGAATAACCCCCTGTATCTTATCAGATCACCATGGATTAAAGTTTGAAATCAACAGCAGCACTAATTATAGAAAGCCTACAAACTCATGAAAACTGAACAATGCTCAGCTGAATCACCACTGGATCAAGGAAGAAATAAGAAGAAAATTAAAGACTTCATAGAAGTAAATGAAAATGATGCACAACATACCCAAATTTATGGGACTCTATGAAAGAAGTATTAGGAGGAAAGTTTATAGCATTAAGTGCCTACATGAAGAATTAGGAGCTGGGTGGTGGTAGCACATACCTTTAACCCAAACACTCAGGAGGCCAAGGCAGGCTGATCTCTGTGAGTTCAAAGCCAGCCGAGTTCACAAGAGCTAGTTCCAAGATAGGCTCCAAAGCTACAGCGAAACCCTGTCTCAAAAAAAAAAAACCCAACAAAATAGCACACCTGAAAGCTCTGGAACAAAAGAGGAAACTCACCCCGGAGGAGCAGATGGTAGGAAATAATCAAACTTAGCACTAAAATCAATAAAAAAGAAACAAAGGGAATAATAAAAAGAACCAAGAGTTGGTTGTTTGAGAAAATCAACAAGATAGACCAACTCTTATCCAAACTAACCCAAAGGAAAAGAGAGAATGGCTAAATTAACAAAATTAGAAATAAAAATGTGTGTTGCTTTATTTTACTCTAACTCCATATTGGAATGCCAAAATGTTGGTTCTTCTTTCCATTTTATCTCTTTACTCTTTCTGTTCTGGGCTCTTCTGTGGGAATATTTCATTTCCTCTTTAAGTGCCTTAAACCTTCTTCTAAAGTTATTTTTCAGGTCATTTTCTTCTGCTTTTTCTATATTTGGTTGTTCAAGTCTTGTTGTAGGGCCACTAGATTTTACTGGTGTTGTGTTGCTCTTTGTGGTGTTGAGTGTGTTCTTACCTTGTCTACCCATCTTTTCCTCTGATTGGTGTAGTTGGGCTGTCTGGGTCTCTAGTGATCAATCTTCCAGGTGGCAGTAGATCCAAGGCTTAGATGGTTACTCCTCATGTTGCTGTCAGGCCCATGGTTCCAGTCACCCCATTGGTCTCTCCATGTTCCTGAAGTAGCTCAGCACTTCCAGAGGTTGCTCTCCAATACCAGGGGTTGTTTGGGCCTCCCTTCATGGAGGTTGCTTGCTTGGGGATGCTTCTGCTGAGGTTGCTGCCTTGGGCCTGCTCTGGAAGAGATTGCTGGCTCAGGCCTACTACCTCAGAAGTCACTGATTCATGCCTGGTCTGCAGTGGTTTCTGGCTCAGATCTGCATCTTCAGTGGTGGCTCCTTTGTACCTGCTCCTATGGAGGTTGTTGCCTCAGACCTGCTCTGGCAGAGGCCACTGGCTCAAGGCTGCTTCTGTGGAGGTCGCTGTCTTGAGCCTGTTCCAGTTGAGGTAGCTGGCTCAGGCCTGTTCTCACAGATGTCCCTGGCTTGGGTCTGCTCCCTCAGAGGACATTCCCTTTTACCTATTTCTGTTGAGGTTGATGCCTCAGGCCTGCTCCAGTGGAGATCACTGGCTCAGGCCCTGTTTCTGTAGATGTCCCTGGCCTAACCCTGCTCCTGTGGAGGTCTTTGGCTGGCTTGGGCCTTCTGCCTTGGAGGTACCTGACTTGCTCCCAGTCCTGCAGAGGCCACTGGCTCTGTCCTACTCCATTGGCAGCTGCTCCCTTGTACTTGCTCCTCTGGAGGTGACTGTCTCAGGCCCACTCCCATGGAGATCACTCAAAAATGGCAATCTTACCAAAAACAATCTACTGATTCAATGCAATCCCCATCGAAATCCCAGTGCTGTAACATGACGGGCTGGCTTGTTGGGGTTTCTGTCCCACCTGGTACCCCACAGCTGGCAAGTCCCAAAGA
>LOEQ01009748.1:0-14188 GCA_001685075.1 Bramus lutescens
AATATGTTTTATTACCATTGGTTATTAAAGAAACTGTTTTGGCCAATGGCTTAGCATAGTAAAGTCAGGTGGGAAATCTGAACAGAGATATGGAGAGAAAGCAGGTGCAGTCAGAGAGATGCTATGTAGATGCTGGAGAGCAAGGACAGAACTTTACCAGTAGGCCACAAACTCAAGGCAACGTACAGATAAATAGAAATGAGTTAATTTATTATGTAAGAGGTAGCTAGAAATATGCATGAAGCATTGGCCAAACAGTGTTGTAATTAATATAGTTTCTGTGTGATTATTTCGGGCTGGGTGTCCAGGAAACAAAAGAGCAGTCTCTGTCTACAATGGGGCAATAGTTCCCCTAGGGTTTCAATGCAGGAATGGGATGGGGAATAGTCAGTATTAGGTTAAGGGAAAAGATATGAGATATTGAAGGGTGGACAAGATTAAAAAGTAAGTATGAAATCTTCCACTAGTGTCACTTGGAGAGAAAGAACTCAGGAAGTAGATAAAGTTTGATAAGTTAAGAGATGAAACAGGTTGTGGTGGGAGAAGGTAGTGGTGGCTGACCCAAAGATTAGTTTCATTGATTCACAAATAAGGAGCTCAGCAGCTAGTAAAGCACATATGCGTGATGCTCATCCCTGAGTGGTAAGATCTAGTTTCTCTGACAGGTCTGCTACAGGTGCAAAGGGAGGCCCCAGCTCATGGCTTAGGACCCAAGGACATATCTCTCCTTCTCTGTTACATAGAGGGAGAAAGGATGAGTTAGGTCTGGGAGATGGAGAGCTGGAGCCTGGGTAAGGGCCTGTTGAAGCCTCTGAAAGAGCTTAGTAATGGGATGGGGGAGGGGCTCATGTGGAGAGCCAAGAGCTGCTTCATATAAGGGGACAGCAAGGAGAGAAAAAGAGGGGATCCAGGAATATAGGAAACAAGCTGTTCCTAGAAATGATAAAAAAAAATTCTCTTTAGTAGAATGTACTGCAAGAGACTGGATGAGGTTCTTTCTAAGGTAATAGCTTTGTGAGTTGGGGTAATGGCTAGTCCCATGTAGGAGACCTGAGCAGTGGATAGTTGGATCTTGGAAGGTGAGACTCTATAGCCCCTTCTGGACAAGAAATTTAGAAGTGTGGAGGTATTCGTTTGGCTAATTTCTAAGGATGGACTGCAAAGTAAGATATCATCTATATACTGTATGTGTTTAGACTTAGGGAGACTAGATCAGAAGCTAGAGACTGGCTAAATAGATGTGGGCTGTCCTGGAATCCCTAGGATAGGACAGTCTAGGTGAGCTATGTAGAGAAGTGAGTGTCAGGGTCAGTCCAAGTGAAAGCAAAGGTTTTTAAGACTGAAAGCTGAGAGGGATAGAGAAAAAGGCATCCTTGAGATCCAGAACTGAGAAACGGGAGGTTCCTGAAGGAATAGTGGAACAAAGTGTGTAAGGGTTAGGCACCACAGGATAGAGGAGGACCACTGCATAATTGATGAGCCAGAGGTCTTAATCCAGGTGGTAAGTTCTATTAGATTTCTTAACTGCAAGTATAGCTTTTTCCCTAGAAGGTCAGAGATGCTAAGCTTAAGTCCCCTAAGGCTCTGGAGAGAGAGTGGGTACTGAGTTTGGGTGATATACCTGCTAGAATCCTGTAACTGGATTACAATGGTATCTAGGAACAGAAGCATTTTAAGTGTCACAGACTTGGGGATCCACCTGAGAGACTGACAAAGAAAATGACATGGTGGAACTAATAGGGTGGGAGGTTAGGAGGAGAAAAGCTGCTGGCAAGACTGGGGCCAGGCAAATGGGGACAACAAATAAGCTCCCACATTGACTAAAAAAAATTCTCTTCCTATTAGGGCTATAGGGCAGGGGTTGGCACAACAAAAAACAAATGAGTGAGAAGAATACCCCTGAAAATGCAATTGAGTGATAGGGTCTGATGAGGCAGAAAAGGCTATCCCCTACCCCAACAATAGGGAAATGAGAAGGAAAATTCCCTTAGTATCAAGTATGTGGCTCTGGTGTCTAGAAGGAAGGAGAGGGACTGCTGAATACTGTGATGTCTACCCATGGCTCTCTCTTACTGATGACAGTGGTTGGGTCAAGGGAGCCAGGATTTCCTCAGTTGTCAATGGCCAGGCCTAGAAGATTAGTTGAAGTGTGGTCTGCTTTTGATCTCTCCATGCCACCAGGTGCACAGAGGCAGTTAATTGGCCAATGTCCCTCTCAATGGCACTTTGAACATGGCCCAGGGGTCCCAATGTGAGGATTAGGGCAAACCCAGGCCCATTGACCATTTTGACCACATTTGAAATAGGGACCCAGTGGTCCCTGAGCCCCATGGGACAGGGAAGCCTGGCAGTCACCAAGGCCAGTCAGATGACCTTGGCCAGCATTTGGTATTTTTATTTACAGGCTTTATCATCTCTTCCATGATACACCTTAAAAGTCATCCCTAAAACTTCTGCCTATAGAGTCAGGGAGCCTCGGTCCAAATGCTTAAGCTTGGTCCTAATGTTGGGAAAGCTCTGGAAAAATAAGTGGGTCATAAAGAGTTGTCTGCTATCTGGTCTCTCAGGATCTAGGTTAATATACTGCAAGAGATCCTTTCTGAGGCATTGGAGGAACTGAGAAAGATTTTCCTTTCTGTCCTGAATGATGTCCAGGACTTTATCATAGTTTCCTGGCTTGAGAGCAAACCTTATTGATACCTGTTAGGAGAAATGTTGTAAATTGATCTCTAGCTAGAACACTACCTAGGGTGTTGTAAACCCAGTGTGAGTCTCTATTGGGGACTGCCGATGCCACAGGGGGATGGGCTGCATTAGTCTGGTGAATTTTATTTGCATGTATTCTAGCCTGATCCCAAACTTGCCTGAGCTCCTCAGGAAGTAGGTTGCTAGTTAGGATCAAAAATATATATGAAAGGTGAGACTATAAGATTGGGTAATAGATTGGAATTGTTTTATGAAAGAGATATAGTTAGAAGCATAAGAAGCCAGGTTTTGCTCTATCTGAGGGAGTTCTGATAATGAGAAAGGGACATGTACCTTAACCAGCCCATCCACTCCAGATACCTCTTGCTAAGGAGAACTATGGCCAGATTGGTTTGGTTAGGGTGGGGTCCGTTAGTGGCACGAGATTGCGTGATAGGAGGAGTGAAAGTTGGCACTGGTGTAGGGCAGTTGGAGTGGCCCGGTACCCAAGAAGAGGAAGGAGCCAGAAGGAGCAGCTGCTGGAGAGAAGGGAGCAGCTGGAGAAGCTGAAGGAGCAGCTGTCTGCTGGGGCTGGAAAGGTGGGGTTCATTCGTGGGGTCCAGAATAGTAGTGGAGTGTTTCTCTTTTTTAGATGGCATAGCTAGGAACATATAAGCAGATGAAAAGGAGGCAAGATCAGAGGGCTTGGAACTGAGAAAGAAAAAGGCTTGGATATATGGAAACTCTTTTCATTTTCCCATTCACCGACATAAATTAGAAATCTCTTATAAAATGTTGGGATCTAGAGAGTTGCTTGATGGCCACTTTAGGCTGTTATCTAAGGGGTGCTTAGACCATTTCTTGTTGCAAAGGTGGATGAGCTTGGGAGCCTTTAAGTAGGCCATTAAGCTTAGAGGTTTGAAGGTTTCTAAAAGACACCCCAGAAGAAATTTTGGGCTTATATTATTGGAAGGCTTACTTCTCATGGGTGAGTCAGAGAAAAATAAATGAGATCCAATGGAATATTGATCTCAGGTGTCCCAGAGATCAAACAAGTATCAAGTGAAATAGCATGGGCCACTCCAAGTTCAGACAGGGAACAGGTGCAGCCGGGGTTGAGAAGCCCAAGGAAAAAAAGTCCTAGCAATAAGAACTGAGGGACAAAGTCTGAGACAAGTAACAAGGCCTCAGTACTCAGCCATGGGAAATTGCCGGAAGTGTTTGTTGGTGAAAGGAGCCAACCATACTCTTGAAGAAGGTGACTGTGTGTACCCCCATTTCCAAGATTTCCAAGAACATCAGAAGAGTACCAGATACTCAACGGTCACTCCCACAGGTTTATGGAAGCATTTATACTGACTGGAAGAGGAAAACTCACCAACTGAAGCAGTCAGTGTTGTGTATAGTGATCCAGCAGACTGTCAGATGGAATATGGGCTGCTGTAGATGAACACAGTCCAGTGTCCTGGCCCACAGGGGGGTAAGATCCTGTCAAGCCTTGGTACCAGTAATATTGCTGTGTGGAAATGGACCACAAGATATATACTAAAACCCACTTTAAGAGTTATATTAATAAAGAGAAGGCAATGGGAAAGGAGGGGGTGCACAGGCCTGTCTGCAAACATGGTGAGAGAGGGTGTGTCAACTTTTCAAAGGATAGCGCATGTACAAGTGGTGTACAGAGCCATATCACACATAGCATGTCCATACTGCACATAGATTACATAGGGCATAAGGCCCTAGGGTGGTTAGGGAATTTTGCCTGTCTGCTGATGTCACATGCATGGCTGTGGGATCCAGAAATGCTAATGCCTGGGGTGACTAAGTTTTCTGCCTGAATGCTGATGGCTGTGGGACCCTGGATGTGATGGAAATGAGAGAAAGGGCTGCAGCAATAGTGGAGAGGGTGCCTGGACCAGTCTTCCCATATAATCAGATTGGTGAATACCCCAACTGTCATCATAGTTGAAGGCTTCATCCAATAACTGATGGAACCAGAGGCAAAGATCCACAGTGATTTCATTTTTTATTTAGGAATCATAAACTAAAAGCACAGTGAGATGCCTCAGCATACAGAGCAGAATGGTTAAGATTTTAAAACTAGAACATGCTGCTGAAATGGTTTCTTGTTATTACTATTGTTGTTACAGGTTCATTGGAATACATTTTAGACAACTTCTTGAAAAGATAAAGAAATAATATTATGCAGCTCAACTTTTCAGTTCCTTATTTTACTAGTATACCATTCAGTTTTATGACAGCTTTACTTGTAATCTAAAAAAAAAAAGTGGAAGCAAGCTAAGTACCATAAGCATTGTCTTTATTCTAAATGAGGTAGAAAATTTCCTCTGTAGAGACTTTAAACATTACTCCATTAAGGCCATAGAAACTATAGTCAGAAAGGCCTATCAAATTAGAGATTAATAATAAGGCAGGGACCTATGGATAGGCTCAATCATACATATATGGAATAAATCTACTTAAAAACCCGAGAGAGCTTAGTTCTAGACACACACACAAAATTTAACACAGATTTTGCTGTTTGCCAGTAGCGTGCTGCAGAGAGATTTTCCTGACACAGCAGCAACAGCAAGAAAAATGCCACACTGTTTTAAAATGCTGGCTTTTGGGGCAGTCCTGCCAAGACTCATTCAGGCAGGAAGTCTGGCTTCAGAGCATTTGAATGTGGTTTGTCAGCAGACTGCTGTAGCTCGCTTGCTGGCAGGAACCTTGAAATGCCATGGAGTTTTGGCAATAAACATGGCTACAGCTGGTACCTCTGCCATGAGGCTGGAATCTCAAAAAGCTAATAAATTGGCTGAATCCAGCTATCAAAGCCACGGCTTTAATCATCTCCATATTGCTTAGCAAATTAAAGATTCAGTGGTCAGAAAAAGAGAGATATACAGTAAAGAGAGCTTCAAAGATGAAAAAAAAACCTCTGAATGTTTTACAGTGTGTTAAAAACATATGCAAGCTTGGGAGAGTAAAGAAAGAGGTTAAAGTCCTTAAAATAAAAAAGAAAGAGAGTAGTTGGGTTTGGTGGTACACACATTTAATCCCAACACTTGGGAGACAGAGACAGGCAGATCTCTATGAGTTCAAGGACAGCCTGGTCCACAGAGTGAGTTCCAGGACAAAGATACAGAGAAACCCTGTCTCAAAAAGCCAAAAAATAAAAATAAAAGAAATAGAGGTTAAAATAAAGCCACATAAAAATGAAAAATACACAGAGAGTCTGGATACTGTATGTTATTATGTTCTCTTTGAATTGTTTGAATGCTAAGGAAGGAGAAACAGCTCCTAAAAGATATTTGTTTATAAATGCTGCAGAATTAATCCAATTTTGAAAATACGTTGACTTCAAAAGATATCTTACTTTAAAGAAGAGGATTTGTTTTTGTTTCCAAAGGAAATAAGAGGCTGTGGATTCATTGTGAGTTAAAAAAAAAATCAAGTTTGATCAAGAAAGACTACCTGAGAAATCTCCACTAAGGACAGAAGGCCCAGATGTCTGATTTCTACATCCAGAACAGAGTCAAGACTGCTGCCTGAGATGATCAAGCCTTACAGGATATTCCAGTCAGGGCTTGATCATAATTCTAAATTTTTTTTAGGTCCCCATAAAATTTTCAGTGCCCCCAACCAGCAGGAAGTAACCTGGAAAACTACACCCACATTCCCCCCCAAAAATGGACTATGGATATTTTTCTTTGTTTAAAAAAAAAGAGGGGGAAGTGGTGTGGGAGAATGGTTTGTATTCTGTCAATTATATTTTAAATAAACGCTGATTGGCCAGTAGCCAGGCAGGAAGTATAGATGGGATAACCATACAGGAAGTAGAGGTGGGTCAATGAGAACAGGAGAATTCTGGGAAGAAGGAAGCCCATTTCTTTGCAGTTCTGATCTGACCACAAAAGAAACAAGATGTGACTGCATTGCTGAAAAAGGTACTGAGCCACATAGCTAACACAGATAAGAATAATGGGCTAATATAACTTGTAAGAGTTAATATGGAGCCTGAGACACTAGGCCAATGAGTTTATAACTAATGTAGACCTCTGCATGATTTCTTTGTGACTTAACAGTTGCAGGAACCAGGCAGCACAAGGACCGGGTGGGACAGAAACCTCTGACAACAAGAGACTATTTTAAATGTTTGGGGGGAGGTAAAAGTAAAATATAAGCAAATCAAAGCATCCTGCCACTTAGAGAAAACACACATAGCTTAAGACATAAAAAAACATGGCAGCTATAAACTTTATAATATGAACTAACTAGATACCTCAGATGGGTGAGGACCCAAGTTCAGATCCCCAGCACCCATGTAAAAAGCTGGTCAGTTGGTGCCTGTCCACATGTGATTCCAGCAGGAGAGGAGCAGGCCAGAGGATACCTGGGTTTGCTAACCAGCTAGTCCAACTGACCCAGAAAACTTCAAGTTCAGAGAGAGATCCTTTCTCTAAAAGTAATAAGATGCAAAGTGGTTGAGGAAGCCATCTAACAACCACCTCTGGCCTTTCCAATGTGTACATGCACATACACACACACCTACATGCAAACAGAAAGTATTTCTAATACATACTGTCCTGGGGCTTTTACTACTGTGGTGAATCACTATGATCAAACAGCAATTTGGGAGGAAAGGGTTTATTTGGCTTACACTTCCAAATCATTGTTGGACATTAGAATAGGAATTCAAACAGGGCAAGAACCTGAAAGCAGGAACTGATGCAGGGTCCATAGAAGGGTGCTGCTTACTGGCTTCCTCCTCATGTTTTTCTCTATCTGCTTTCTTACAGAACTCAGGACCAACAACCCAGGGATGGCACCATCTAAAATGGGCTGAGCTCTACCCCATCAATTGCTGATTAAGAAAATATCTTACAGCCTGATCATAAGGGCGCATTTTTTTCAATTGTGGTTTCCTCCTTTCAGATAACTCTATCTTGTGTCTTGTTGACATAAGACTAGCCAGGACTTACATTTAATATATGAGTAGTTAGTTGTGGTGGTCTGAAAGAAAATGACCTGATATAGGAAGTCCTTTTGTATATGTGCTGCTTTTATTGGCTAATGAATAAAGAAGCTGTTTTGGCCAGTGGCTTAGCAGAATAGAGTTAGGTGGGGGAAACTAAACTGAATTCTGGGAGAAAGAAGGCAGAGTCAGAGAGACAACATGGAGCTGCCAGAAAAAAAAAGACATGAGCCGCCAGTCAGAATCTTGCTGGTAGGGTATATAAATATAAAAAAAATGGAAGTGGGTTAATTCTAGATGTAAAAGCTAGCTAGCAATATGATTAAGTGATTGACTAAGCAGTGATTTAAGTAATGTAGTTTCTGTGTGATGATTTCAGGAGTCTGGGCGGCTGGGAAACGAACATGTAGCCTCCCTACTACAAATTGGTACCCAATGTGAGCCAGTCTCAGAGGCTCTAAACAGACTTCTGCCATGTTGGGCTGGGCAGAGCTAAAGGCAGTCTTAGTTCTAGTGATGTTTCTTAACATTTTAAGAAGTGGTTCTGGTCATAGAAGGATTTCAGATATACAACAGGACAGATTTTGAGATAAAACAAACAGTGTGTTTAAAAAGGCTTGGGAGAAGGAAGAAAAAGAGTAAAGAGACTGTAAATGTAATATAAAAGAATACAGACAGTCATAGATTAAAGGAGTAAAGATAATAAAATAAATATTATACTTGTTAAAAAAGTAATAGAGTAAAAAAAGCCACATAAAAATGAAATGTACACAGAGAATCTGGATTATGTATACTATTGTGTTTTCTTTGAATAGTTTGACTATGAAGAAGCTAAGTACAGAGTGACATTTCATTGTACAGGCTGCTAAGCTGAACTAACATATATGTTTTAGAGGTATCTTCTCTCCAAAATTTGGGTTTAAGGATATATTGCTTTGGAAAAGAAGTTTTTCTTTTGTTTTTACAGAGGATGAGAACCTATGGAATTCTTCCAGACTAATGTAGTTTGATGCATCAAGACCCCCTGAAAGGTTGCCACAAACACCCTCAAAAACACTTTGCCAAACAAAAAGCAGAAAGCAGTTTGGAGAGAACTATGCCCATATTCCTAAATATTGTTTATAAATGTTTGTTTACATTTAAAGGGGGATGTGATATAGATATGAATAATTTGCATTGGTATGGATCTTGGTTTATTGAAACAAATTTAAGGTCAATTTTGTTATATGTATATGTATTTCTGATCTCAATTAAGGTATTGTGTTTGTGTAGCTCATTTAAAAATGTAATGTATAATTAAGAAACATAAGTTAATAGATACCATGTATAGTTGTCAAGCTTGCAGTCATGTTAGTTAGATTTTCTAGATGTATAGAGATAGATTTCAGTTAGATAGGTATTCTTCAAATCTTTCAGAGACCTTCAAAATATGGCATTTAAAACGTTTTAATAACTTAGGACTTTTTATGACAATGAGACACATCTGTTCCTGGCAGCACCAATTANTTAGATAGGTATTCTTCAAATCTTTCAGAGACCTTCAAAATATGGCATTTAAAACGTTTTAATAACTTAGGACTTTTTATGACAATGAGACACATCTGTTCCTGGCAGCACCAATTACTTAAAGAGGAAGACGGGCATCAAAGTGGCTCCACATTAAGTTTGTTAGCCATTTGTGCAAGAAACTGCTCTTGCCTGGATGGCTTGATGGTATTCTATATGAGCTGGACAAGCCATGCCCACAGAAAAATGACTGCTGAACTTGCCTAAAGGTGAGATGATCATTCAGGGTTCCTGCCTCACAAAACAGTCTGCAAGACATTCTGCAGGACACAGAAGAAAATAAGTGACAATCTAGGTGGAGCTGGCTTTGAAATTTCCTGCTTCGTGGAAAAGTCTGCCGGATGCTATGGGCCAGCAGGCTGAAGACGGATGCTCCAATGATACAGAAGAACTTTGGGTGGACTGTCCAGGCAGGGAGATGTCTCTGTCAATTCTCGTGTTTTTGAAGTTGTTTACAATATACTTCCTGTTTTCTTTATAAGACTTACCATAGTATGGTATCTCTTCACAGCAGCAATTTCCCAAAAGAAGACTCAGCAGTCAGAGAAATGTTCTTGCAGAAGACACAACTGCAAGAATGGTCCTTAAAAATCACCATGCTAAGTGAAAGAAGTCTGACTCCAAAATGCTGAATGACTCCACCCACCTGGCTTTGAAATGCAAAGCTCTGGGGACAGCACAGTCAGTGGTTACAATGGCCAGACTGGGAAGGTAATCAGACCACAAAGTGGAAGCTTGGTAGTGGTGGGTTCCATCTTCCCTGAGGTGGTATTTACCTGCTGGTAGTGATTCTGAAACACATCAGCATATATTTTAATGAAGACTGAATTATGTGTCGTAGAAATTATACCTCAATACGCTTGATTTATTTTCCTAAGTACATCACCAAGATTGGAGTAAGACATCTTCTCTACCTTTCTTATCCTGAAGTGATTTGCTTTCCAGTTGAGGCTTTCCACTTTCTATAACGGTCTTCTGACTTTCTATATTTCTGAAGATCTGCTTTCTGCTTGTGCCCTTTTTAGCACCATGATAGAAAGCATGAGGTCATCACAGTGCTGGAGAGGGTCTTTGTGGACTCCAGCTGCTAGGCCCTTCCCCTCCCACACAGACATGCTACTCCCTTTCTCTTCTCATTCTCTGACAGTCCCTTGTCTGAGCTTCATTCTCTACAAATTCAGGAAGTTAATCTTTTTGAACTTAAAAATATTTATTTCATTTAGAATTTTAAGGCTTTTTTATTTCTAATAGATAATTTTTACTGTATTTTTAAATCATAATTCTAAGGGCTTAGAGTCCTTCCACATCCTGGTGTCACTCAGTTGGTTTAAAGATAAAGAAAATAAAGCCAAGAATGAGCTACACTAAGCTGGCCTGTGCCTTTTGGGGCTATGTGGCCAGGCACTCAGGGAACATTGCAGAATAGGGAATAAAAAATTACCAGATTCAGGGGACCAGAACATCTGCTACAAGATACTGTCATGTATCCAGCTATGAAAATCTCTACAATATGAACACCAAACTAGACCTGAGTAATGACAATGCCAGTAAACATACCAGTGTGGATGGAGGGAATCTCACAAGCCTCTCAGATGAAGAACTACAAGCAGTTAATGGCGAGAGAGGAAAAATATTAATCATCAGGGACAAGCGCCCTAATAGGTTACCAAACTGCAAATGGTTAACACCAAGCATGAATGTATGGGCAACAGTAAACAGATTTGACAGGTTGTACTTATACACACACACAGAGACACACACACGTACACACACATATGCACACAGCAATAATAATAATTTGAGAAGAGGTATTGAATATGAAAAGGAATAGAGCTATGGACGGAGTTAAGGAGGTAAAGGGACAGGCAGATATCATGTAAATATAGTTCCCAAATATGAAAGTCTCAAAAAATAAATTTAAAATAATCCCCTAGAAGAAGAAGAAGAAGAAGAAGAAGAAGAAGAAGAAGAAGAAGAAGATCTGTGTCTCATTTTCAATATAGGAAGGGAAGGACATGCCCTAATTTTGCTCTAAGTCCTCTTGCTGCTATGGTATATCAGAGCAGCTTCCATCCAAGGAACCTGGAGTATTGGTAGAATCACACTACTTTCTAACTCCCTGTTTTTGGATGTACCACTCTAGTTTCTAATCTTTATTTATATAGACACACACACACACACACACACACACACGTACACATATACAAATCATGGGGAAATATCTACTTTGCTTGTCAAAATAAAATTATACATATTTGTAGATTTCTTGGCACATATTAATAAAAGACAAATTATGTCTCAAAAATTATACAAGAATATATATTTAAACCACTGACAATTTCCCTTACTCTTCTCAAAATCTACGATATCACTTCAAATCCATTCTTAAGGAAAACATGAGGTCAAACAGGGTTTCCTGAAATTCTAGCCTGAGTTCTCCAGAGGGCGCTCGTAACAAGCAAATCAGCAAAGCATTTTTGTGGAACTAGAAATGCAATCTTGTATTCTTGTCAAATTCAGTCTTCTCCAAGGCGATTTTCTGCACTGTTACAGTGACATCATATTATTTTCTGAACGAATTTACTCTTTTGCTTGCCATGTTAATGAGGATCTTCCTGCAACAGGTTTCAGCGGCATTGGTAGCTGGTTATACCACCCCCTGCAACTGGAGTGTTTGATTTCGGTTTTGACTTTCGTATTTTTTCCACTCCATTATAAAAAGCCTTTGCCACCCAAGACATTTCTGTATTCTTTGATATTCTTTGAATTAGATGAAATTCAGGTTACCTATCAAAATAAATAATAAACAAAAGTAAGGAGCCATAAAATAAATGCGAGAAAGAATAAAGATTCAAAGCCAGGGTTGTTCATAAGCACTGCTGTGCTCAGTGAAGTGTGTGTTTCAGGGAGTGTCCCAGCACACAGTACTCAGTCTGAAGCAGCAGCATTTCTTAAACAGTCCTTCTCCTTAGAGAGGGAGCAACTGTTCTACACTCTGCTCTCCTGATCCCGCCCTTCCTTTCCCTTCTTTCCTGTCTGTCCTGTTCTTTCTCCCTCCCTCCTCCACTCCTTCCTGTTTTCCTCCCTCTCCCATGTCCTGTTAAACCCCACTTCTCCTCTTCTTTCCCCTTTGTTTTGGCAGGGTTTTATCTATCCCAAACTGACCTTGAACTTCTTCTGACTCTCCTTCCACCACCTTCAGAGTCCTGGGATCAAAGATGTGCACAGCCAGGGCTTCATGGATCTGACTGTTGTGTCTTTCATAAGGGGACTTTTGCTACACTATTCTATGAACCCCCAAAGGCTACATCCAAAGGTTAAAATGGTGCCTATGAGGGATGTCAAAAATCTAAAAGCTCAGTTTAGTAAGTAACGTGTCCTTACTGATTTAGGAAGACTATGAAACGCTGTTGAAAATGATGCTCACAATGTAAATTCCTTCCTTAAGCCATGTGAATACATACATGCCCAGTTTTCTAAAGCAGCTACTCAGGTTCAGGTGCTGTGTTGTGCTCTTAATGCAGGGTAGAGTGGCACATAAAGGAATTTGTATACATGGATGACGGAAGTGAAACAGTACCCATGCCTCTCAGAAGAACACTTGGTTATACAAGGTGGTTGACAGCAGACTGATGCTCCAGGTCCATGCTATGTCTGTAATGTTGACAGAGCCTGATGTCCAACAGCAAGCCTAACCTGATTTAAAAAAATGCTTGTCTGGGGATCCACAGGGATTGTTTATTGTTTAGAGGACGTGGCTTCCCACAGACCTCTCTATGCAGGTCTACTCCTGATGCCACTTTCCTGGGTAAACATGTCTGTCTTCTCAGATCTTCCTGCAAACCTGAGGCTTTCCCTCTTCCAGCACTGCTCCATGGCATTCGGGCTAAGAACTTTTTAATCTCTGGCTGTTCTAGATTGCCACTACCCCAGTAAGTCCCGGTTTGAAACTACTACTTCCTGTAATGCATGTCCTTGCTCTGTAATTCTCATCAGAATTCTTCTGCCTCTCCAAGGAACTCCTCCGTGAACACATATAAATAATTTGGAAGAAGACAATAAATGATGGGAGGCACAATGGGGAAATGTACACTTTTCCTTGAAGATTTTAAGTCAAAGTTATATGAAAGCAAGTATTCATATATTATACGATCAAAAGGGAAATAACAAAAAAATGAAATCTCTTAAACTACATGAGCAAATTTAGACACAGAAATGTTGAAAGTGGAAATAAAATCACCATGTCCAAGCATCCTAAAATGGACATAAATGACTTTAGTATTCAGATAAGTGACTATAAAAGTGACTGGGGGTGGGGGCAGAGAGACAATTAACCTAGTCTTTAAAAAGTGCAACACCATTGATGAAATGTGGAAACAATTTGTGAGTTCAAGACTGCAGACAGATTGCCTGTGGTCATGTTCAAGCATTGTTCTGCCTCAACAGGCATGGGGCAGCCTGATTTCTAATCCATGACATTGATCCATGGGTCCCACTTTGAGTATCAAGACCTAGGGAAACCAAGCATACAGAAAATGCATGTGCAATGCATTACCAAATTGCTTTAAAGGGGATTGTTGGAGCACAATAAAAGTTATTTGAAGGAACTAGGAGGGTTAGTCCCCAGAGAAGATATTAGACGGCACTACAGAGTCACTGCAGACGTGTACGCTGCTGTCATCCTTTGAGATAATATTCTCAGAACGACGCTGAGCTATTCGGGCTGTAGGAAATGCTGACAAATACTGCTTTCTCTGATTCAAAGGATAAGCTCCTCAGATAGTCAGTTTTGTAAAAAACATATTTAACTGATTATTTCAGACGAAGAACCAGAAAGGGAACAGTGAAGGAACAGCATTAAAATTCCAGCAGTGAAGTTGCACTGCTTAGAGCAGTGAGTGTTGGCTTACCCCACCTTAGAACACAGCCACAGCCACTATCCCACCCTGGAGAGGGCAG
>LOEQ01009748.1:18911-41832 GCA_001685075.1 Bramus lutescens
GGTGGTGGTGGTGGTGTTGGTGGAGGTGGTAGCAGTAGTGGTGGTCTGTATCCAGTACTATTTTCATCACATTATTTCTCTTATCATATTTAAATCAAACCATAATCCTAAAAACTAGAGCATTTTTGTTATCATCATCTTATAGATAGAGGAAGAAAAGTAGACAAAGCTCAGAAAATTGATCTAAGATTTCCTGACCTGATGGTACTGAATCTAGTTAGCAAAGAGAAGACAAGGGTCAGGACCAGTTGGAGGTTGTTGCCAAGCTATGCTTCTAATGAACACAGGGTTGGGGAGGGGAACTGGTCAGTTCTTCCCTTCACCACACAGCACAGAATAACCTGCCTCACAGTGAGGGGATTCCTGTCAGCAAGGAATTTCCAGATCTGAGGACCCAGACCACACATGTTAGGTATGTCAAAGCAAAGAGATAAGAGCACACAGAGATTCGAAGTAGAACAAGACATAAAACGCGGTAGGACTCAGATGATCCTGCCCAGTGTCGCTCATCAAATGACTGGATGCTGATGAACGATGCATCCTGTGTAGCTGGGGCCATCTCATAAAGGACTCCACCTTCATGTCGTTGTCCACTCTTCCCCAACTCTCCAGAGACAGCTTTGATGCCAACTCTGGCTCAGGATTCTCCTGTGTGGTACATAATAAACCATAATGACCCTTGGGTCTATCTTGACTAACATTGAAGGTATATCCCGACTTCTTGTCCCTGCTAATCTGCCCAGAAACACCTTACCAGGACAGCTCTTAGCGTGTATGGTGCCTTTGTGAAATGACAGCCACAGTTGGTTGCATTCTAGGTCTGTATCCAGAAAAAAAAAAACAAGCTATTCCCCATTTCCTTCATTGGTTTTTCTTTTTATAGCATGAACATGAGAACTACTTTGTGGTCTGACCAGCTTCTACCTCTGCCTGGGCTGCTCCCCACATCTGACTGTTTCATGTCCCAAGGTTCTTCATTGATTCATTACTATGGGAAGTGAAGGGGAAGTAGCCAATCACCGTGTGTGTATTACTAAAGAATGTAGGGCATCGAACTGCTTAATAATGTGTCTTCCCAGAGTGCGGTACCCAGACAAGTTGTCAGACATGAGTCTTTCTACATGTTTCTCTTGAGATTATCTATTAGACAAGACTAGCATTTAAGTCAATAGATTTTTTAACCTAAAGCAGTCTGTTGTCCATCCATTCAGTTGAAGTCATTAATATAAAAGACTCTTCTCTTCTCACAAAGAGGGGAAAAGACTTGGGACTCAGACTACAATAGCAATTCTTTATGGGACTCAGAATTTGCCAGACTGACTATAAATGTGTGTGTGTGTGTGTGTGTGTGTGTGTGTGTGCCAGAGAGAGAGAGAATGTTTCACCCAGGCTAGTATGTTTGAACCTTTTCTCCTCCAGATGGCCCTGTTTGGGGAGGGTGTGAAAGCTTTAGGAGGCGAACTTAACTAGAAGAAGCAGGTCACCATCTTTAGGGGTCATATTGTCTCTGGCTTCTTCCAGTCACACTCCCTGCTTCCTGATCTGCTAAGATGTGAACTATCGCCCCATCTTTCTTCTCTGCTATATGCGTCAAGTCTTTCCTACAATGGTGGACTAAAATCTCTTTGAAACCATGAACTCAAACAAGCTTTTTCTTCTTTAAACTACTTAGCAAGTATTTTGTATTAGCAAAAGGAAATATGGTTAATTATAGGCAGTTATTTTGTGGGAGATAAGAGCCTGTGGGTAAATGTTCCTTCTTTCCTTCCTCTGAGCAGGCAGCCCTGAGTCTCTGTGCAAGCATGTTGTATTCAGTCCTGTGACTGGTACAAGAAATTGCCCTGACCTCAGTGACTCACAACAATGTCAATTGTTATCTTAAATCCTGTAGGGCTCAAGTCTGTATTGACTTCATGGTCACATGATATCTCCGTGGACATTTTAGAAAGACTCTCATTCCATTTGCTTGGGTTGGTGGAAGGATCCAGTTCTTTGTGGGCACTGTGTTGAGTTTCCCACTTCCTTGACAGATGTCAGTAGGAAGGTTCCTTTATTTTCTCTCTAGATTTTGTCTACTGGTCACTACATCTCAGAGGAGGAGCAGAAAGGGTTAAACCCTTCTCATATTAGCAATCTCACTGAATTCTTTTCCCCATATTTTCCTAACTTCTTTTCTTCCACCTTCATCAAGGAAAGCTGTCCTAAGTGTGCATGTGCTAAGAATGGACTCAGCTGACTAATACGATATAATATGGTGCGTTGTCTCATTTTAAAATTAGCTAATTGCTATAACCTTAATTATGGCTGCAAAGTCCTTTCACTTTAGTACTTAGATTAGTGTTAAGTTAAGTAATTAGTGGCAGGAACTCTGGGATGCATCCCCCCATGATGACGTAACCATCCACCTACAGTGGTGAGCAACCAGGCCATGCATTTTTACATTAATTATATTTGTCTGCTTTGTTAACATTTCTGTCTTAACTTTACTGAATAGTCTTCAATAAAGTATTGTCAGTTAAACTTTGTCTCAGACTTCATACATTGTCAGACAAGCTTACAGTATCCAGTGATCCCTGGAAATAGATTCCTAGAATGAGATGCTGAAATTGGTCCAATCACGAAAGGCCAGTGGCAACAAACAGCACATTCTTGGAGCTAAGCAGAATCCAGTGGCCTGTCAATTACTGAAGCTGCCATTAGATGGAGTGAGAAAGAGCTAGAAACAAAATTATGGGTCATATGTTAGTTATGACACTTTAGTGATAGTGAATAATAATGATTATGTGAGTGGTAGGGAAGGCATTTTCAGTTCTAAAAATTATACTTTTTATTTTGAGGTAATTGTACATTCACAGGTAAGAAATGCAGATGTGGGAAAAAGACAGAGATAAAGAGAGCAAGTGAGAGTGATATCTTATGTGTCCTTTATCAACCAAAAGCTTTCCTTCACACTATAGTACAGCATCACAATCATCACACTGATATCCATATGTACAAATTACTGAGCATTTCCACCACCATATGAATCCCCTTTCTCCTTTCTTACAGTCACACCCATTTCTCTCCTAATAATAATATTTATTATTCCCTGACATCCAGTAATCTCTTCCCCATTCATATAGATTAGTCATTCAAGCTTATACAAATTAAATTTGAGATTTTTTCTACTCAATATTTGTATGGAGATTCTGCCGAATGTTATATATACCAATGTTTTGTTTCCTTGTATTGATGAGTAGTGTCTCATGTTATAGAATACAGTGTATTTTGTTTATTGTATAGAATTGACATGCTATAGTTTATTGAGCAATTCACTTGGGTTATATCCAGTTTTGTGGTTGATTTTTTAAAATATCACTTTGGTAAGATGACATTTTCAATTTTAAGGTAAATCAAAATAATCTCAAATCTTAGGTGATACCATAGAATTGAGCAAGCGGTTGGATAGGTAGGTACCCAATTTCATTTTCTGACTTTTCCTATTTTGCTACAATTGTCCCCCATCCTCACTCCCTGGGTCCATTCTTCAATAAAGTGCTGGCACATAAACCTTTTCTCAGGCTGCACCTTCTGGTAAATGTATGTGAGGCAAGTGCCATTGGGTATTAGCCTTTTCCTGTTGTTAGTCACAAATCACAGAACTTTCTCTGTGTAGGAGTGTCATGTTCTGCAGAAAGTCAAGGGAAAACTGGAAATCTGAGGAGGAGGTTCAGACAGAAGTTAGTTGGCTATGTCCTTAATTCCTCAAGGCCTAAAAATATAGGAAAGTAATAAAGGTAAAATGAAAATTGAGTGAGAATGTGTAGAAATTCATGAGATGAAACAAACGACAGGCAGTCAGGTTTTCTTTTTTCTTTTAACTTAATCCAATTATACTTTCAAAGGAATTGAAACCACTAGATCAAAGCAATATCTGCATACTGTGTTCGTTAAAGCATTTCTTGAGATAGCCAAGACATGGAAGCAACTCACACTATTATCAGCTGTTGAAGGGATGAGTAAAGATGAACAAAGTCACACACACACACTCAGAGAGAGGGAGGGGGGAAGAAGAGTGAGAAGGGATAGCATTCAGGTAGAAAAAAAGAAAATCATGATATTTGTCATAGATGATTCTAATGGGCATGATATTAAGTGACAGAAACAAAAAGGCAAACCATACATGATCTTACTATTTGGAAGCTTACAAAGTTAAAGTCAAATCAGAGAGGCAGCTCCGTGGGTAGAGTATTTATTGCTCAAGTGTGTGTGTGTGTGCGTGTGTGTGTGTGTGTGTGTTCATGTGTGTATGCATGTGCATGTGAGTGTATGTTCTTCTAATTAGAGATAGAAAAATCATGTTTTGTAATTCTTTTTTGTTTTCTGGCTTTTTGAGACAGGGTTTCTCTGTAGCTTTGGAGCCTGTCCTAGAACTCACTCTGTAGACCAGGCTGGCCTCGAACTCACAGATATCTACCTGTCTTTGCCTCCCAAGTGCTGGAATTAAAAGCATACACCATCACCACCCAGCAATGTTTTGGAATTATTAAGTGTACTTAATTGAGCCTAACATGAACTCTGGAATGTCAGGGACCAGCCTGAACTAAAAACATTTCTCATACCAGAGTGGAGGTGTGGAAATAAAATCACAACTCACATGATGACATCAGGAGAGAGTTTCAGGGATCATTCATATCCTGAAATCACATCCTGAAAATCACCCTCATTTATTTTTAAAACTGTTTTTGTATAAAACATATACTGAGGGGGAAGTTCATTAGCATTCTTTTTCCTAGGGAGCAGGGGAATGACATAGGTAGGTCACATCCCATCCATGCCCATTTTGTCAAGTAGACTGAAAAACACCTCTTCCCTAGGCGAACTCAAAATTTACAATAGAAGGAGCCGAATGACATTAGCATATCCTGACCATTTGTTAGGATGGTGTCAGGTAATTTTACTATCAAAGAGCTAGGCAATTACTTCCTGTGTGGCAGGTAAAAATTGCACCTTGTAAGTTGTTCAGAATTCTCTGACCACCAGAGAATGTAGAAATATGGACTGGCTGTGTGCCTAGAGATGGGGCACTGTGCATGGCTCTCAGAGGCAGCAAACAGCTCCACCATGCTGGACTGTGCAGAGCAAGCAAGAAGTACCATATATGCCATAGTAATGCCACAGGGTAAGTTTTTAAGAAGTGCTCCTGGACAGTAAAGAATTACAGATTCACAATAGAACAAATTCAATCATAAAAGACCTCTAAATGGGTGACAGTGTTGGATAAATGTATGTAGGCTTGGGAGAGAGAAGAAAACTATATAGAGAGTTATAAAAAGAAGTAAGTTTTTTTTTAAATAAAAGAAGGTATTTAAATTGACAGAGTACAGACAGTCACAGATTAAAGGAGTAAAGAAAAATCAGCCACATAAAGATGGAAAATTCACAGAGAGTCTGGAATATATATATATATATAGTGTTTTCTTTGAATTCTTTGACTGTAGAGAGACATTTGACTCTGAGGATTGCTAAACTAAAGCAACATATATACTTTAAAGGTATCTTGATTTCAAAATATAGATCTAAGGATATGTTGCTTTGGAAAAGAGGTTCTTCTTTTGTTTCCACAGAGGATGAGAACTTGTGGAATCCTTGTGTGGTTTGATGGACCAAGACCTCCTGAAAGCTTGCCTTGAACACCCCTCAAAAAATTACTTCACCCAATAAACAACAGGAAGAAGTTTGGACAGAACTATGCCTATATTCCCAAATATTGCCTATAAATGTTTGTTTACATTTAAAGGGGGATATGCTATAAAGAGGGATACTTTGCATTGGTATGGATCATGGTTTATTGATACAAATTTAAGGTCAATTTTGTTATATGTATATTTCTGCTCTTAATTAAGGTATCATAATTTTGCAGTTTATTTTAAAATTATACTGTATAATTAAGAAATATAGGTTAATAGATAATCATCCAGCCTGGAGTCATGTTAGTTAGATTTTCTAGATGTACAGATATGTATTTCAGATGGATAGGCATTCCTCGAATTTTTCCAAGAGTACAGAATATGGCATTTAAAATGTTTTAAGAAGTTAAGACTTTTCATGACAGAGACAAATCTGCTCTTGGCAGCACCAGCTGCTTCAAGAGGAAGATGGGTATCAAAGAGGCTCCTTATGGAGCTGGTTAGCCATTTGGGCAAGACACTGCTCTTTCTTGGACTGCTTAATTGGGCATGCAGGACCCACAGAGAAATGACTGTTGAACTTACCTAAAGGTGAGACAATCCTTCCGGGTTCCTGCTTCATGAAAGAGACAGATAGACATTCTGCAGGACACAGAAAAATGTGACCAACAAACTGCCAGTATAGGAGGAACTGTCTTTGGAATTTCCTGTTCCGTGAAAAAGTCTGATGGATACTATGGGCCTGTGGGCTGAAGATTGTTTGTCTCAACAGTACAGAAGAACTTTGGGTGACTGTCCAGGCAGTGAGATGTCTCTGTCAATTCTAGAGTTTTGGAAGTTGCTTACAATTCACCTCCAGTTTACATAGGTAATATTATATCCTTCTGGAGTCTTTGATGAAGTTGAAGAGTAGATAGTAATAATATAGTTTTCCTTAGTTATGATAGGAGGTAAAGTAGATATAAATATTGTAACTGTAATTCTTGCTTGATACCTGTTTTTTATATGTAATTTTACTATGTTAAAGTTAAAGTCTTCCCTTTTTATTTAAACAGAAAAGGGGAGTTGATGTGGAATTTCCCTTTGTATGCTGTGATTACCATTAATGAATAAAGAACTGCTTTGAGCCCAAAGCAGAGTGGGGGGCAGAGCTAGATGTGGAGGACTGGACTGAATGCTGGGAGNCTGTCCAGGCAGTGAGATGTCTCTGTCAATTCTAGAGTTTTGGAAGTTGCTTACAATTCACCTCCAGTTTACATAGGTAATATTATATCCTTCTGGAGTCTTTGATGAAGTTGAAGAGTAGATAGTAATAATATAGTTTTCCTTAGTTATGATAGGAGGTAAAGTAGATATAAATATTGTAACTGTAATTCTTGCTTGATACCTGTTTTTTATATGTAATTTTACTATGTTAAAGTTAAAGTCTTCCCTTTTTATTTAAACAGAAAAGGGGAGTTGATGTGGAATTTCCCTTTGTATGCTGTGATTACCATTAATGAATAAAGAACTGCTTTGAGCCCAAAGCAGAGTGGGGGGCAGAGCTAGATGTGGAGGACTGGACTGAATGCTGGGAGAAAGAAGGGCTAGAAGTCATGTAGCCTGCTGGAAACAGAAACTGGGAATGTTAGTTAGTAAGCCACAGCCATGTGGCAATACACAGATTACTAGAAATGGGTTAAATTAATGTGTAAGAGTTAGTCAATAGGAAGCTAGAGCTAATGGGCCAAGCAGTGTTTTTAAGTGATATAGTTTCTGTGTGAGTATTTTGGTTCTGGGCAGCTGGGATGAACAAAAGGCTCCTTGCAACAGTGTGCCATATGGGGACCATATTGTGTCCCAGCAGGGGAAGAGCTCAGAGCCACCAAACTTCAGTGTGTTGGGACCTCTAGCTTCTTTAATGACAGGAAGCCCAGGAGAAGCCATTCTGAGTACTGTGACACACACTGCATTTTCTCAGTCCTTATAATATTTTATATAAAGGAATGGCAGGCCCTTGAGGTGCTGTTATAACAGGCAGATCTTTACATAAAAGAACCAATAGAATCAGATTCCATGAAAATATGGTTGTTGCATTTTAAGATTCCTATTCATTGTGGTAACCTTTACAGTATGGAGCAACATCACACCTTTATTAAAATCCCCTCCTGTGCTCACTTACACAGGACTGTGTGATCCAAAAGTTGCAATTCTTGCAGCTTTGATTGGCCATGTCTGAAAAACAAAACAGGTTGCCAGGCTCAAATATCTACTGAGAGAGCACCTGCCCTTTGTGATGAAAGAAAACAAAAACAAACAAAACAAAATCCCCGAAACTTGCATCCCAAAGATTATAAAATCTATCAGCAACCATGCATCCAGGAGTCTGCAACTTTTACAGTCACCCCAAATGAGAGTAAAAGACTGGCAAGAAACACAATGAAGAGATTCAAGGTAACAGAAAACAGTGGAAGCTTCAAGAAGACAGCAGATGAGTAACGTCTTTCTAAATGGAGAGGAAGAAACTAACACAATTAATAAGGGTTTCTAGAAGGTACTCTGTGCCTCAGGTTTTCTGTGCAATGAGCTAGTGCTTCTTCAGCATTTTTCACCTCAGAGTACTGGGGAATGAATGCATAACGACCTTCCCTGAACTCCGGCTAACTAAACAAAAAAGAGATTCATCACAATGCTATTATTCAGTTCACAGATTTGACAGGAAAACTGAAGAGTGAGTCTCAGACATTGGGCAGGCTTCCATGTACCTGGAAGCAAATAACACATTTACAGCTGTGTCATAGGAATGACCATGAGGATCCAAGTACTGTTGCCATGTCACTGGAGTCCTCATGACAAATTATTTCTAACGCTTCTTTGCCTTCGAATTTTTTTCTTTCACAACTAAAAATCCAAGAACAGGAAAAAAACAACAACGCTATAGACTTTTACGTGTGTATGTGCACATGTGCACATGCTGTGGTATATGTGTGTGCACATGTGCATGTGTGTGAATGTGTGCTTAGGCTTGCGGAGTTAGGAGGTCTATGCTAGTAAAGGGCTTACTATGCTGTAATTACTATCCACCTGCCTTTGAGACAGTGACTCTCACTAAATCAGATGCTCATCAATTCAGTTAGTCTGAGCCAAAAAGCTTAAGAGATCTGTCTTCTCCTGCTTCCATAGTGCTGGGGCTCACTCAGAATTTTACCTGGATTCTGGGGAACAAATTTAGGCCCTCATGCTTGCACGGCAGACCCATTATCAACTCCTCAGCCCTGTCCTTTACTATTTTATGTAAAAATTTAGTCTTTTTTACACAAAGACTCACATGCTATGGAGTTTTGATTTTAAAAAGATCAGGGATATTATTTGTTGACATCCAAATATCATTGGCTAATGTACACTCTTGTAGCTGCCTCGGGTCCTGTATACTTTCTTCTTCCATAACTGTGCTTACAGGAGAAGTTCATGAAATATTGCAGGTGTTTCCTCTCCTCCCCCTTCCTTTCCTTACCCTCCTCTCCACTCCCCTCCTCCTCTTTTCCATTTCCTTTTACTCCTCTTTCTACTCTTTTTCCTGCTCCTCCTCTTCTTTCTCTACCTCCTCTTCCTTCTCATCCTCTTCCTCCACCCCGTCCTCTATCCTCATCCTTCTTTTTATGTATGTGGAAGTAAGAAATTAACTTAGAAGTAATTTTTCAGGCATCTTCCACCTTAGGTGTCTATGATGCAGGGTTTTTCACTGGGACCTGGGGCCTAGGGCCTGGGGCTCAGTGAATACACTAGGTTAGTTGGTCAGTAAGCCCCAGGGATCTTCTTGTCTCCAACACACCGGCACGAGGATTAATCAAATACATACTTAAGCACCAGGCATCAAACTTATGTATTTATGCTTGCATAGTAAACACTTGACTGACTAAGCCATTTCATCCTTTTAGTGCTCACATTTACTTTTAAAAATATAACTTTATATATCTTACAGAACCTAGAATTTTCACTGTAGAAAGGTTTCATGTGAATGACTTCTGTCACTTATTACTTATGTTCTCACTACTGAAACTGGGAATAGTTGGGCCTTGTAGATCTCCACAGACATCTACTTATTTTGCCAACTTCAATAAATTGTATTTTCCAAAACTATAGCTGCATCACCTTCATTTAGTAGCATTGCTATAAAAGTTCTTATGATATTTTCACACATTCCTACAGTTTTCTAATGTCCAGAATATCTACAGTGATGCTACACTCTTCTTACATTTGTTCCTTTGTTCATTTCTAATTCTTCTTAGCCATTTACCAATTTTATCACACCAAATTTTTGTTGATTTTTGCTACCATGAGTTTCATGCACTACCCCATTAAACTCTGCCCATATTTTTATATTACTATCTACCATATGAACACATAGAATTTTAAATCAAGGTTCCTCATATAAGAAAGATGTTTATCTTTCTGAGTCTGACTTATTTCTGCTAGTATAGTGACTGCAGTTCCATCCATTTTCTTACATATATCAAAATTTCATCTTTCTTTATGGTGACATAAAACATATATGTAGTACATTTTTTTGCCCATTCATCTACTGACAGAACCAGGATAGCTCCATTTCCCAGCTGTTGTGGATAGCATAGTAGTCAAAAGCAAATTGCAGTATCTCTGTGATTTATTGACAGGCATGTGCACAGTATAGTAGAGCTGACTCAGATGGCAGTTCTTTCTTCAGTTTGTTAAAGAGCCTTCATACTGACTTCCATGGTAGCAGTACAGATTACATCACCACCAGAGGTAAAAAGGAGTCCCCTTTCTACACATCCTTACTGGGGTCTGTTGTCAGTTGTTTTCTTGAGGACAGTCATTCTATCATGGAGACAGAATCTACAGTGAGTTAGTATTTAAGGTGGCTTTATTTAAAACTGGCTAGATGCTGAACACCTTTCTAGATATTTATTGTTTATATTTGTTGCTTTTGAGAACTGTTTATTGAGTTCATTAGTCCACCAACTAAGTGGATATGACTTTTTGCTACTCAAATTTTTTGAGTTCTCTAGTATTGTATTTCATCCTTAATGTTAGTGCCCTATCTGACATGTACTCGGCATCTGCATCCCACTCCCAAAGACATCATCCCTCTGGCAATTGTGTCCTTTTACTGTGCAGAAGGTTTTTGACTTAATGTAATCTCATTTGTTAATTCTCAGGATTGTTTTCTGTATTATATGAAAGTTTTTGTCTTTATTTGCAGCATCCGAGGTATAGCTCTGGTTTCATTTTTTTACACATGGACAATCAGTTTTCTTGAACATTTGTTTGTTGACATTGATTATTGGGCCCGAGTATTTTCTAGTGGAGTCTTTAAGGTCTTTTAAATAAAGGATTATACAATCTGAAAATGAAGATACTAGACTTCTTTTTCAATTTACATCACACTGTCATTTTGCTTCAATGAAGCCTTTCAGCACCACACTGAGTAAGAGTAGAGAGAATGAACACTCTTGTCTCATTTCAAATTTAAGAGAAAATTCTTTCAGTTTTCCCATTTGGTGTAATGTTGGCAGAGTGTTTGCCATAAATAGCCTTCATTGTACTGGCGTTTATTTCTTCCACTGCTGGTTTCTTTGGTGCTTCTACCACAAAGGTTTATTGTACTCTAGCACATGCCTTCTATATATTGATTGAAATGATTATGCAATTTCTGTACTTATTTATGTGTTATATTACATTTATTGTTTTGTATTTTGTATATGTTGAACTAACCTTGCATTCCTAGAGTGAAACCAAGTTCACCATAGTGTATGATTTTCTTAAATTCTTAAATTCTAAAATTTTCCAAAACTTTTATTAAGAATTTCTATATCTATGTTCATCAGGAAAATAAGTCTATATGTTTCAATTTTTCTTGTATTTTTATCTGATTTTGATATCAAAGCAATGCTACCTTTGGTAAATCAGTTTGATAGTGTTCTTTCCCCCCGTTTTTCAGAGTGTTAGCTTGTTTTAGACTTCTTACACTTGGTAAATTTTTTTGCCTATCATTTGACTTTCAGTCTGTGAGATATTTCTTGAAGACAAAGAGTAACTGGATCTAGTTGATAATTGAATCAGCCATCTTGTATCCAGCTATCAGTCAGTTGAGGCCATTTACTAATTTTTGCAATTTTATTGCTTTCTTTTCTTTTTGTTTCCAGGTCAGTGATTTCTTTTTGAAATGTTTGTTTTATTTATTTTTTAAAAGAAAACAAACTATCTTTTTTCATTTTACATACCAATTCCAGTTCCCACTTGCTCCCTCCTCACCTCCCATTCCCTCTACGTACCCTGCCACCCCAACCCCTATCCACTCCTCAGAAGAGGGTAAGGCACATTGCTTTCGGGACGGTCCAAGGCCCTCCCTACTATATCTAGGCTGAGCAAGGTATACATCTGAAGAGAATGGGTTAAAAAAAAAGCCAGTACAAGCAGAAGGGATAAATTCTGGTGCCACAGCCCCTGACCCCTGGTGTGAGAAGTCCTTCTGCATATGTATTACTTTTATTGGCTAATGAATAAAGAAGCTTCCTTGGCCTGTGATAGGGCAGAGTAGAGCTAGGTAGCGAAAACTAAACTGAATTCTGGAAGGCAGAGTAACAGGAAGCCATGGAGCTGCCAGAGGAGAAAGATGTGAGGTGCTATATGGTATTTTGCCGGTAGGCCATGACCTTGTGTTTATGTAAAAATAATAGAAATGGGTTAGTTTAGGGTGTAAGCGCTAGCTAATAAGAAGCTAGAGATAATAGGCTAGGCAATGATTTAGTTAATACAGTTTCTGGGTAATTGTTTTCGGTTAGGGTGGTCAGGGAACAAATGAGCAACATTCCAACAACAATTTGGCATGCCAACATGGTCGACTATATCCACGTAAAACCTGAGAAAACTTTAAAAGGAATTCTAGACACAAAAGAAGAGAGTTGAGCATGGCCTTTTGGTAGCAGCATTTTCTCAGGTGGGCTCTTTTTCCTGGAAGCAAGCAGAGATATTATTCTTGTAAAAGAAAGCTTTCTGATTCAGCCATAGCAGCAAAAACTGCATGGTTCCTTTAAGAAGGCTTCGTGGATCACCAGCATGAATGGCTCTGACTGTTTGGGGAGGTCCAGCTACAGAGCATCTAAGTGGGGTCTGTGAGCAGAGTGTTATAACTTCCTTAAGGGCAATATAGACCCACTGTGTGCCAAAAAATGGGGAAATGTGCATGACTCTCAGATGTAGTGAACATGCCTCTGCCATGTTGGCCCTAGACACGCCTGTTTAGCATTTAAAAAAAAAGCATTTCTGCTCAGAAAATAATTAAATAATTACAGATACACAATATACACAGATTCAGATAAAAAGACCTCTCAATGAGTCACAGTTTGGGGTAAATGTATGTGGGCTTGGGAGAGAGAAGAAAAAGAGTATAGAGAGTTATAAAAAGAAGTAAATTATTTAAAAAAACAAAACAAAGTCTTTAAATACAGAGTACAGGCAATCAAACATTAAAAGGAGTAAGGAAAAATAAGCCACATAAAGATGGAATATACACAAAGTTTCTGGATTATGTATATTATTGTGTTTTCTTTGAATTTTTTGTTGGAGGAGACCACTCATTTGTTTTCTGGTCACACAAACTCCCAAAATAATTAGACAGAAACTATATTATTTGCAATACTATTTGGCCAATAATTTAAGCATATTGCTAGCTAGCTCTTATATCTTTTGGTAACCCTTTTCTATTCTGTGTATTGCCACATGGCTGTGACATATTGGCAAGATTCTGGTGTGTCTGTCCCAGGCAGCAGCTTCTCATTGACAATGCCTTTTTTCTCCCATTATTCTGTTTAGTTTTCTCTGCCTAGCTCTACTCTGCCCTATCACAGGCCAAAATAGCTTCTTTATTCACTAACCAACAAAAGGATTACATATACAGAAGAACTTCCCACATCATTACCCCTTTTCTGTTTTAATAAAAAGGAAGGTTTTTAACTTTAACATAGTAAAGTTACATATAACAAGACAGGTATTAAGCAAGAATTATAGATACAATGTTTATATCTACTATATCATTTATCATAACCAAGAAAATCTATAATTATAACTATCTATTCTTCAACTCCATCAAAGACTCCAGAAGGATATATTACCTAAGTAAACAGGAAGTACATTGCAGTCAACTTCCAAAACTCTAGATTTAACAGAGACATCTCTTTTCCCAGAGAGTCACCCAAAGTTCTTCTGTTTTGTTGGAGCATCCATATTCATCCTACATGCTTATAGTGTCTGGCAGACTTTTCCATGAAGCAGGAAATTTCAACGATAGTCCTGCTTATTTCTGTTGTAGGAAGAATGCTTGGTTGTTCCGGTCACTCGGCAGCTCAGACCCAAAATAACCACACATACACTGTATTAATTAAATCACTGCTTGGCCTATTAGTTCTAGCTTAGAATATTGGCTAACTCTTACATATCAGTTTAACCCATCTCCATCAATCTGTGTATCCCCACCTGGTTGTAACTTACTGGGTAAAGTTCTGTCCAATGTCTGTCTCCAGCAGGGCTACATTGCTTCTCTCTGACTTTGCCTTCTTTATCCCAGCATCAGCCTAGCTTTTCCCACCTAACAAAGTTCTACGTTGCTTTAGGCCAAGCTAATTTCTTTATTCATTAACCAATAAAAGCAACACATAGACAGAAGGATCTCCCATGCCATATATTGGCAATTTGACAGTTACTTTTTTCTGTATCCTATAGAATATCTTGCAGACTCTTTCATGAAGCAGGATCCCTGAAGGATTGTCTCACCTTCTTTAGGCAGCTTCATCAGACATTTTTCTGTGGGTCCTGCTTATCCAGTTCATACAGAATACCATCAAGCAGTCCAGGCAAGAGAAGTTTCTGGCCCAAATGGCTAACAAACTCAATGAGGAGCCTCTTCGATGCTCATCATCCTCTTGAAGTAGATTGGTGGTGCCAGGAGCAGATGTGTCTCATGTCATGAAAAGTTTTTTTTCTAAATGTTTTAAATTCCATATTCTGTAGTAATTGTAAGATCTGAAGAATATCTAGCCATCTGAAATATATCTCTGTACATCTAGAAAGCCTAACAAACACAACTAGAACCTTGAATATTATAGATGACTATCTATTAACCTATATTTCTTAATTATACAATACATTTTAAAATGAGCTGCACAAACACAATGCCTTAATCAAGAGGAAAAATATACATATAACAAAATTGAACTTAAATTTGTATCAATAGACCAAGATCCATACCCATGCAAATCTCTATAGTATATCCCCCTTTAAACAAATATTTATAAATAATCATTTATGGAATTTATATATAGTTCCCTCCAAACTGCTTCCTGCTTTTTGTTGGGCAAAGTATTTGGGGATTCACAGAGACCTTTCAGCGGTCTTGGTCCATCAAACCACATTAGTCTGGAAGGATTCCACAGGTTCTCATCTTCTGTAAAAACAAAAGCAGAACTTCTTTTCCTAAACAACAGATTCTTAGAATCAAATATTTTTCTGCAGTCAAAAAATTCAAAGAAAACACAATAATATACATAATCCAGACTCTCTGTGTATATTCCATCTTTATGTGGCTTATTTTTCTTTACTCCTTTTAGTCTATGGCTGTCTGTACTCTGTCTCATTAAAGACTTTATTTGATTTTTTAAAAATAATTTACTTGTTTTTATGACTTTCTATACTCTTTCTTCTCTCTCCCAAGCCTACATATACTTATCCAACACTGTGACCCATTTATAAGTCATTTTTAAAAAAAAATCTGAATTTGTCTTTACTGTGTATCTTATTATTTTCTGACCTAAAGTGCCATGTTTTAATGCTAAGTGTGCATGACTAGGGCCAATATGGCCCTGCCTGCTTGTTCTGCCCAGTCCCACATGGCAGAGGAATGTTTGTTGCATCTGAGAGCCATGTTCGTTGCCCTATTTTTAGGCACACAGTGGGTCTATGTTGCCATTAAGGAAGTTGTAGCACTCTGCTCACAAACCCCATTTAAATGCTCAGCCTCCTGAAAGAGCCAGAGTTTGTGTTGGCAACATGGTCCAGGAAGTCAACATTAAGAAATTGTGTATTTTTCTTTTCTTTTCTTTTTCTTTTTCTTTTTTGCTACTGCAGAATTAGAAAGACCCTTTCAAAGGAACCACCAGCAAACAGAGCAAGAAGCTGAATTAAACTCTGGGCTTTTTGTGTCTGGAATTCCTTTTCAAGCTCTGTCAGGTTTCTATGTGGATGTAGTTATATGTTGGTGTGCCAGTTTATTAGGGGAGGCTGCTCTTTCAATTCCTGGCTGCACAAACTCCCTAAATAATCACACAGAAATTATATTATTTGCAATACTGTTTGGTCAATCACTTAAGTGTTTTTATAGCTAGCTCTTATATCTTTTGTTAACCCATTTCTATTAATTTGTGTATTGCCAAGTAGCTGTGGTTTACCAGCAAGGTTCCAGTGTATCTGTCCTGGGAAGCAGCTCCGTGACTTCTAATTGACTCTGCCTTCTTCCTCCCAGCATTCAGTTTAGTTTTCCATGTCTAACTCTATTCTTCCCTATCATGGGTCAAAACTGTAACATGAGGGCCAGCTTGTTGGGCTTTAAGTCCTGCCCAGTTCCCACAGCCTTTTAGCCCCCAAAGAAAATCATACAAAGTGTCTACATTAATGATAAACTGATTGGCCCATTAGCTCAGGTTTCTTATTAGCTCTTATAACTTGTATTAGTCCATTATTATAGTATATGTTAGCCACATGGCTCAATACCTTTTTTCAGCAAGGCAGGTCACATCTTCCTTCTTAGGTGTCTGGACAGGACTGTGAGAGAGCTTCCTTCTTTCCAGTATATTCCTGTTCTCATTGCCCCACATCTACTTCCTGTCTGGTTTTCCCATCTATACTTCCTGCCTGGATACTGGCTAATCAGTGTTTATTTAAAATATAATTAACAGAATATAGAATTGTCCCACACCACAAAACAGCTTCTTCATTCATTAACCAATAAAAGCAACATATATACAGAAAGACGTCCCAAACCATTTTTTTGACTGCGAAGGAGCTAAGTACAGAGAGACATCTCATTGTAAACGCTGCTAAGCTAAGCCAACATATATGTTTTAAAGGTATCTTGACTTCACAATTTGGGCCTAAGGTTTTGTTGCTTTGGAAAAGAAGTTCTTCTTTTGTTTCCACAGAGGATGAGAACTTATGGATTTCTTCCAGACTAACGTGGTTTGATGGACAAAGATCCCCATGAAATGTCACTATAAACATCCCCCAAAATTACTTTGTCCAACAAAAAAGCAGAAAGCAGTTTGGAGAGAACTATACCATAATTCCCAAATATTGTTTATAAATTTGTTTACATTTCAAGAGGATATGATATAGATATGAAAAATTTGCATTGGCATGGATCTTGGTTTATTGACACAAATTTAAGGTCAATTTTGTTGTATGTATATTTCTGCTCTTGATTAAGGTATTGTATTTGTGCAGCTCATTTAAAAATGTAATGTATAATTAAGAAACATAGGTTAATAGACAGTCATCTATAATAGTCAAGCTTGTAGTCATGTCAGTTAGATTTTATAGATATATAGAGATATATTTCAGTTAGGTAGGTATTCTTCAAATCTTTCAGAGACCTTCAGAATATGGCATTTAAAATGTTTTAATAACTTAGGACTTTTCATGACAATGCGACACATCTGCTCCTGGCAGCACCAATCACTTCAAGAGGAAGATGGGCATTGAAGTGGCTCCTCATTGAGTTTGCTAGTCATTTGGGCAAGAAACTGCTCTTGCCTGGACTGCTTGATGGTATTCTATATGAGTTAGACAAGCAGGACACACAAAAAAATGACTGCTGAACTTTCCTAAAGGTGAGAAGGTCATTCTGCTTCGTGAAAGAGTTTGCAAGACATTCTGCAGGACGCAGAAGAAAGTGACTGACAATCTGCCAATATAAGCAAAACTGTCTTTGAAATTTCCTGCTTCATGGAAAAGTCTGCTGGACACTATGGGCTTGTAGGCAGAAAGTGGATCCTCAATGATACAGAAGAACTTTTGGCCAGGGAGATGTCTCTGTCAAATTCTAGAGTTTTGGAAGTTGATTAGAATGCACTTCTTGTTTACTTAGGTAAAATTATATCCTTCTGGGGTCTTTGATGGAGTTGAAAAATAGATAGCTATAATTAAAGATTTCCTTAGTTATGATATAAGATAAAGTAGGTATAAACATTGTATCTACAATTCTTGCTTGATACCTGTCTTGTTATGTGTAATTTTACTATGTTAAAGTTAAAACCTTCCTTTATATTAAAATAGAAAAGAGGTAATATTGTGGGAATTCCTTCTGTATATGTGTTCCTTTTATTGGATATTGACTAAAGAAGCTATTTTGGCCTGTGATAGGGCAAAATAGAGCTAGGCAGGGAAATCTAAACTGAATGCTGGGAAAAAGAAGGTGGAGTCAAGAGAAGCCATGGAGCCACCACCTGGGACAGATGCACTGGAACCTTGCCAGTAAGTTACAGCCATGTGGTGATACACAGATTAGTAGAAAAGGGTTAATCAAAGATATATGAGTTAGCTAGCAATATGCGTAAGTGATTGGCCAAATAGTATTGCAAATAATATAGTCTGTGTGATTGTTTCAGGAGTCTGAGTGGCCGGGAAATGAACAAGCAGCCTCCCATAGGTTAAAAAACAAAAACAAAAAAAAAACAGTATAAGCAGTAGTGACAAATTCTGGTGCGACTGCCAGTGGCCTAGTAGTCTGCCCCAGCCATACAATGGTCACACACATTCTGAGAGACTAGTTTGAACCTATGCTGTTTCCTTTTCTGTCTGGCTGGAGTTGGTGAGCTCCCATTAGCTCAGGTAAGCTGTTTCTATGAGTGTACCCATTATAATCTTGCTCTCTCTGCTCATAATCTCACTCCTCCCACTCTTCAGCTGGACTTTGGGAGCTTAGTTCAGTGCTTCGATGCAGGTCTCTGCCTCTGTCTCCATCAGTTGCTGGATGAAGGTTCATGTTCATCCTTTCTCTCCTATTAGAGACAGAAATTAATTAGGGGTTCCCTAGTTTACTATATTTGACATGATAAATTCATTCTTAGCTCTCCTTTGTTTATTTCTTCCTCTCATGTGTTTTTCTTTCTTATAATTTTGTGATAGAGACATTTATGTTCTTTGGCAGTAGTACTCCTTAAAGCATCTTCTGTATTACACCTTGATGGGCATGCACTTCTTCTTCCCTAGTTTGCTTCCCTGCTCATGTGATAGAATACTGAATATTGAACCTAACTTGGGAGAAAGGGATTCATTTCATCTCATACTTCCAGACCACAATCTGCCAGTGAGAGAAGTCAGGGCAGGGACTCAAATAAGGAACCTAGGTAGAAACTAAAGCAGCCATCAGTGGAGAAATGCTGCTTTTGGTTTTCTCTATGACTTTCTCAAATTACTTTACTATAAAATGCAGGTGAACATTCCCAAAGGTGGTGTTGTGAACTGGGCCCTCCTACATGATTAGAATCAAGAAATTGCTCACAGACCAGTCTGATGGTGGTAATTCCCTACCTTAGGTCTCTCCTTCTAGGTGATTCTATTTTATGCCAAGCTGACAAAATAAAAGCCATCACAACCACCTTAATTTGTGACTATCTTGAAATGTCCTTGTTTTCTCCATCAATTGAAAAAGATAATTTTCCTAGATGTGATAATCTTAACTGATTATTATTTACTTTCTGGGTTGAAATATATATTTCCATATTTTCCTAGCTATTTGGGGTACTGATGAGAAACCTGATGTTTTTCTTATATTTCTGCCTCTGTGGAGAACTTGACATTTTTACTTACAGTTTTCAATTAGCATTATTTAATATTGTTTCTTTGCATTGTCTATTTTATATGCTATTGGATGGTTCTTCTTGAATATGTTTGAGGTTTGAACTGCCTATTATGTTTGAATGACTGTTTCTCTAGGTTTGGAAATTTTTCTGCTGCAATTTTTTTGAACAGTGTTTCTATCTGGTCCTTTTATTTTACCTTTCCCAGTTTTGATTTCTTGACCATCTCCAAGAATTCTTGGACATCACTGCCATTCCAGTGTGGATTTTTTTTCCTTATTGGTAATTGAATGTCCTATATCAACAGATTTTTCCTCCATTCCTGAAATTATTTTTCTTTCTGGTTGAGCAAGTCTCCTAGTGATATTTTTAATTAGATTCATTGGGGTTTTTATTTCCAATATCTCTATTTTGGAATATTTTGAATGAAAAATATCCTCACAGCATCAGGTGCTTGAAACTTGGTCCACTGTTGGTAGTGCTGTTTGGGAGGCATTATGTAGCCTTTTGGTGATACAGTCTGCCTGGAGGAAGTATATAACTGGGCTGGGTACTGAGAGTTCATAGTCTTACTCCTTGTCCATTCACTCTCCCTGCTTCATGTTTATGACTGAAATGTTTTCTCTTAGCTGTCTGCTCTGGTCCTTGATTCCATGCTTTTCCCTGGCTTCATCTGAAACAAAAATCTAGATAACCTCTCTTTTCTTGTGTTGTGTTTAACAGTGCTTATCACAGGAGCAGAAAAGTAACTAAATATATTCATAAATACCAACATTATTCACTAATATTATTTCCTTGATATTTTACATTGGTAATTTTTTTTTATTTTTTCTCATTGATTTTCTCCTTCATATTGCTGACATTTCCTCTAGATTTCCACTCTAGAGCCCACATTGAATTCCTCTGCTTGCTTGAATCTTTATTTATACCAGAAAAATTTAGGAATCTTGGTCTTATTATTTACTCATTTCTAGATCTTTGCGTTGAGTAGTTAAGGAGTTATGTATTTTGTGATAGCATGCTGCCTTATTTTCTTATGTTTCTTTGGCTTCTCTTTCCACATGTGTTGGCTTGAAAATCTCTTGGATTTCTATCAGGGATCTTCTTACCAAGCAGTATACTCTTCAAACTTTGTTTCTTAGCACTACTCAGTGAGAAGGAAAGAAATCACTATCATAGTAAAAAAAAATGTATTGATACAGGATAAGAAAACACTTTAAATCAACCCCAGTCTACTAATACATCACAATCAGTCATGAAACTAAAGATGGCAAAGTACTGTAGAATGTGCTAGAAGTTAAATGTTGCTTAAGGCTACTGTAGAAATAAGAAATGAATGGAATAAATGACAGAATCATGAGAAGGGAATAAATAGAAGAGGATAAAAATTAAATAAAAATCAGGAGAAAAGAAGGGAAGAAAAGTGTTATGGGGGAAAAGGGGGAAAGAAATTCGAGAAAGAGGGGCTGGAGTATAGCTGTGGATGGAATGTAAAATAACATTTTTAAAAAATAAGTAAGTAAATTACACACTGAAATAAAGAGAAAAACACAACAGAAACTTGCCAATGATGAAAATATTCAAAGGCAAAATTAGATAAATATAAGAAGAGTGTATAAGAAAGAAAATCACAGAATATTTTAAATGAGGTAAAATGCAAATATTACCAATTATGGGTGTGAAGGAGTAGGAAATACGGGGAATAAATAAAACAGGAATTAAGAAAAAGAAGGAAATATTGATCAATAATGGGGAAAGTTTGCAAACAAGAGTGAATAAATGAGTGAAAAATAAATAAAAAATGCAATGTTACAAAGTAAAATCCTGCTAAATGTGTAATGTAAATATAATAAAGAAAAAAGAGTCATAAGATCAAGACAGACAGACAAATAGATAAAATGGAAAAGGAAAATGAGGTGCCAGAGAAGCTTCTCTCTGTGTCCTCAAGTCAGGGGACTTGTATTTGTGCAGATGGAGTGGTGTTGATTACTGAGGTTCAGTTGAGTTGTAGCTTCTAGGTTCACTGTCTAATGTTGTACAGAGCCATCTTCACTTTGGTAAAAGTTCCCTTTTGCATAGTGGAAGCCTGGGATAGCTATGCTTAATTGTGTAGTCTGTGATCTGAGCAAGTTCTCCTACCTGCGAGAGAGGTCCCTTGCTTTACCCTGTGGGAGACTGATGTTTGTATCTGTGAGGTAACTTCTAAGCATACTAGAAGTGTAGAAAGTCAACAGCACTGAGATTGGCACAGATGATCAGGCTTTAAGATTTCAAGACCTACCTGAGTACTAAGCACTCTGCTGGAGGCATGTTGCTTTGGGTATCCAGCACACACTGTCATTTCAAAGTTCTCAGGCCTCACAGTTGTGAATGGCAGACAAGTGGCATCATTAGCCTAAAGCTCAGAGCATCAAACTCCAAGGTTATCTTGTTTATGAGAACTGCTCCCAGTCACTGAGTATAGAACTAGCCTCCTAACCTAGGCCAAGTATCCTACCGTCTACATCCCTTGACTTGTCAGGGCCATCTTGCTCATCACTGCTGCATTTCTGAGTCTCTTTTCTATAGGTTAGAAAAGGCCTCAGATCCCCTGGATACTGGAGTTATAAGAAGTTATGAGTCACCATGTGGGTGCTGGAATTCAAACCTGGGTCTTATGCAAGAGAGGCAAGTGCTCTTAACCATTGAACTATCTCTCTAGTCCCTGATGCAAGTTTTTATCATGAGTTAGAATAAATTATATCTTTTTTGAAAACCAGTTTAGATAACTACATAATTTCATCATTTATTATTTTGATGCCATGACCTACACTGGTTTATACTTAAATTTTAGTATTACGTAATTTAAAATTAAATAACCTGAAAATTCACTTTAATGGTTATATATGGTATAATCAAGAATATTAACATACCATGGACAGTATCATATTAGTTTTCCAAAGTTGCTTTCTAGTTTTTTATTTTCATTGCCCACAAAAAAACCACTATTTTGATTTAAATAAACTTTTATTTTAATAGATTCTGTGGGATAATATTATTGTACATGGTAAAGATTTGTTAGTCGTATTGGTTTAATAAAATGCTAATTGGCCAGTGACCAGGTAGTGATGTAGTAGGGTCATCTGTCTGTGTTACTTTCATTGGTTAATAAAGAAACTGCCTTGGCCATTTGATAGGACAGCCCTTAGGTGGGTGGAGTAGACAGAACAGAATGCTGGGAGAAAGAAAGCAGAGTGAGGCAGAATCATGAAGCTCCCGCCCAAGATGGGCATGGGTTAGAATCTTCCCTGTAAACCACGACCCCGTGGTGATACACAGATTACTAGATACGGGTTAATCAAGATGTGAGAGTGAGCCAAGAAGAGGCTAGATATAATGGGCCAG
>LOEQ01009748.1:54510-68830 GCA_001685075.1 Bramus lutescens
TATTTGGGGCATAGATGTTCAGTATTGAGATTTCCTCTTGATGAATTTTTCCTGTGACTAATATAAAATGTCCTTCTTTGTTTCTTTTTATAGATTTTAGTTTGAAGTCTATTTTGTTAGATATTAGGATAGCTATACCCACTTGTTTCTTAGGTCCATTTGATTGGAATATTTTTTCCCAATCCTTTACTCTGAGATGATGTCTGTCTTTGAGTTTGAGATATGTCAGAAAAAGGATGGATTCTGTTTTTATATCCAATCTGTTTGCCTGTTCCTTTTTATAGGTGAATTGAGTCCATTTATATTAAGGGATATTAATGACCAGTAATTACTATCTCCTATTAATTTATTTTTCATTGTTTGTGATGTCAATTTAGTGTGGGACAATTCTGTATTCTGTCAATTATGCTTTATATAAATGCTGATTGGCCAGTAGCAAGGCAGGAAGTATAGACAGGACAACCAGACAGGAAGTAGAGATGGGTCAATGAGAATAGGAGAATTCTGGGAAGGAGGAAGCCCATTGCTCCCCAGTCCTGTGTAGATGTGACCTGCCCTGCTGAAAAAGATACTGAGCCATGTGGCTAACATATACAAGAATAATGGGCTAATATAAGTTATAAGAGTCAACAAGAAGCCTGATCTAATGGGCTAATCAGTTTATAATTAATGCAGTCTCTCTGTGTGATTTCTTTGGGGCTTACTAGCTGTGGGACCTGGTGGAAGGACAGAAACCCTAACAAGCAGGCTCTCATGTTATGTCAATTTGTGCATTTTTTCCCTTCTTTGGGATTTGCTGCTATGAGACCATCAATTGTCTGTGTTTTTATTGGTGTAACCAACTTCCTTGGGTTGGAGTTTTCCTTCTAATATTTTGTGTAGGGCTGGGTTTGTGGNCTGCTATGAGACCATCAATTGTCTGTGTTTTTATTGGTGTAACCAACTTCCTTGGGTTGGAGTTTTCCTTCTAATATTTTGTGTAGGGCTGGGTTTGTGGGTAGGTATTGGTGAAATCTGGTTTTGTCTTGGAATATCTTGTTTTATCCTTCTATGGTGATTGAAAGTTTTTCTTGGTATAGTAGTCTGGGCTGGCATCTGTGGTCTCTTAATGTCTGCATAACACTTGACCATGGCCTTCTGGCTTTCATTGTCTTAAATGAGAAGTCAGGTATAATTCTGATAGTTCCGCCTTTATATGTTACTTGGCCTTTTACCTTTGCAGCTCTTAATATTCTTTCTTTACTCTCTGTTTGGTGTTTTGATTATTATGTGGCAAGGGGACTTTTTTTGATCCAGTCTATTTGGTGTTCTTTAAGCTTCTTGTATCTTCATAGGTATATCTTTCTTTAGATTGGGAAAGTTTTCTTCTATGGTTTTGTTAAATATATTTTCTGTGCTTTTGAGTTGAACTTCTCCTTCTATGCCTCTTATTCTTAGATTTGGTCTTTTCATGGTGTCCCATATTTCCTGGATATTTTGGGTTAAGCTTTTGTTAGATTTAATGTTTTCTTTGGCTGACAAGTCTATTTCCCCTATTGTATCTTCAGCACTTGAGATTCTCTCTCTCATCTCTTGTATTTGCTGTTCATGCTTGAGTTTGTGGTTCCTGATCGCTTTCTCATGATTTCTGTAGCTATAATTCCCTTGGCTTGTGTTTTCTTTATTGTTTCTATTTCAGTTATCAAGTCATGAATAGTTTCTTTCATATGTTTAATTCCTTTTTCTTGGTTTTCTTTAAGGGATTTTCTGATATCTTCCAAATTTTTGTTTGTCTTTTCCTCCATTGAGGGATTTTCTCATTTTCTCTTTAAGAATTTCAAATATTCTCCTGAAGTTATTTTTTAGCTCATTTTCTTCTGCTTCATCTATATTTGGTTGTTCAGGTCTTGCTGTTTGGGGGTCTTTAGGTTTTACTGGTGTTGTGTTGCTCTTTGCAGTGTTGCATGTGTTCTTACCTTCTCTACTCATCTTTTCCTCTTATTGGTATAGTTGGGGCTGTCTGTGATTCTGCCGATTAATCTTCTAGGTGCCAAGGCTCGGATGGTTGTTACTCATGGTAAAGTCAGTGCCAGGGTTCTAGTTACCCCTTTTTTCCACTTGTATTCCTGGAGGTCACTTTGCGCTCCCGGGCTCTACTCCCTTGGAGTTTTCTGTCTCATGTCTTCTTTAGCCTATGTTGTCAGATTAGACCCATTTCTGTAAATCCTGGTCTGAATTGGCTCTTGCAGAGGTCCCTGGCTTGGTGTTACAAAGGTCTCTGGCTCCAGTCTACTCCCTCAGAATTCCTAGGCTCTGGTGCAACCAGAGCCACAGAGAATCTGGCTCAGGCTTATTCTGTCAGAGGTCCCAGACTCATGCTCAGACCCGCAGAGGTTTCTGGTTCCTGCCTATTCCCTTTGATATCCCAGACCATCACCTGAACCCAGAGAGTTCCTGGCTCTGGCCTGCTCCCTCTGAGCAAGAGGACTTTCTTCTTCTGGTCTGATCTGTTTGAGGGTTCTGTGTGCTTCTTGTATCTTTATAGGTTTTGTTAGGTTATGAATATTTTCTTCTGTGGTTATATTAAAAGTATTTTCTGGGCCTTTGAGATGGTATTCTTCTCCTTCCTGTATTCTTATTATTCATCAATTTGGTCTTTTCGTAGTATCCTAGATTTCCTAGGTGTTTTCATCAGGAATTTTGTAGATTTGTCACCTCTTGACTAATGTTTCTATTTCTTCTAAGATATCTCCAATGCCTGAAATTCTTTCTTCCATCTCTTGTAATCTGTTGGTGAAGCTTGCCTCTGTAGTTCCTATTTGCATACTATTTTTTTCATTTCCAGAATCCCCTCACTTTGTGTTTTCTTTATTTCTTTTATTTCTTCTTTCAGATATTGAACAATTTTTTATCTTCAACATTTATTCTTGGTTTTCTTTAAGGAATTTCTTCATTTCCTCCAGTTATTTGTTTGTGTTTTTCCTGGATTTCTTTAAGGGATTTGTTCATTTTGTCTTTAAGGACCTCTATCACCTTCATATAGTTGTTTTTTAGTTCTTTATCTTGTGTGTCAGCTATGTTGGGATATTCAAGGCCTGGTGTAGTAAGATAACATGGCTCTAGTAGAGACATTGCTTGTCTGTTATTGATTACATTCTTACACTAGTATCTGGGAATCTGGATTTGGGTGATTATAGGTCTAGGTACTGATTTCTGGGTTTGTCTTTGCTTGGTGGGTGTTTTGTTCCTTGGTTTCTGTTTCTTCTCTGGATTTACAAAGAGTTTGATGGCTGTGTGTTGCCTGTTTTACTGGCCTGCTCCAGTGGTTTGTTTTTGGGAATGAAAAGAAATTTTCACTACTTCAATAACACAAGGTCATTGCTCTACACTTGCAAAAAAACTTCATTGCTTTTGCTTATTGAATAGTCTAGGAACTTCAGCATAGAATTGGGTTGGAGTGATAAACTTGACATCATGGCAGAGGCATTCACTCTTTCAGTATTCAATATAAAATTAACCACAGATGTTTCATATATGTATTTTATCAGGATAAAGAAAATTTCTGTTCTCATTTAATTAGTTATTTTTAAAGAATGAGTGCTGTGGTGGTTTGAATGAGATGAGAATGGCCCACATAGGTTCATGTTTAAAGGCTTTCTCCCCAGCTAATGGAACTGTTAGAAAATAATTTGGAGGTGTTGGTTTGTTGAAGTAAATATGGCCTTGATGGTGGAGGTATTTCACTGAGGGTTAACTTTGAAGACTCAAAAGCATATGCCAATTCCAGTCTCTCTCTCTCTCTCTCTCTCTCTCTCTCTCTCTCTCTCTTCTTTTCTATCTTCTTCTTCCCCTCTCTGTCTCTCTCCTTCCTCTCCTTTCTACTTGCTGGCCACGGATCAGGATGTAAAATTCTCAGCTACTGCTCCAGTGCCATGCCTATCTGCTTCCTATCATGATTATCATGAACTAATCTTCTGAAAATAAAAGTAAGGCCCCAATTAAATGCTTAATTTTAGAATATTTGCTGAGTTATTGTGTCTCTTCACACCAACAAAAGAGTAACTAAGATTAATGCTTAATTTTGTGAAGTATTTTTCTAAACCTATTATAAAGATCTCTCGGCATTTCCTTTATATGTGTTATATAATACTACGAATTACAGTGTTTAGTATAAAATAATGAATTAATGTGTTTTGTGTGACTCTGTGTATGTATGTATGCACTGTGTGCTTTGTACATATATATATATATATACATATATATATATATATACATACGTGTGTGTTTGGAAGTCAGGCACAACCACTGTTGCTACTCCTCAAGTGCCTTCCATTTTTGGCCTGGCACTTTACCAAGCAGGCTAGAGTGGCTGGCCGTAGAGATCCAGATATACTTCCCATCCTGCCATGATCACCCCTGGGATGATGAGCATGCACCACCACACTTGACTTTTTACATGGATTCTGGAAACCAAACCCAGACTCTCATGGATCAATTGAGATCCCAGTACCTAATCTATCTTTCTTTGTGTATATAATGGGTTTCATTTACTGATATTTTAAGAAACCTTATTTCTCTGCTTATATGGTAAAGTATAATTTATCCTGCAGAATCTTACTTTTTAATACCTGAAATTTTTAAGACTAAAAGTTCAAGAATAAGATTCTTGAAATAAACTAATACAGTATATTAATACCAGATAAATAATTCTCTAGAACACTGAATATTATCATAGATAAGAAGTGAATATCCATTAAAGAGTCATTCTTAGTCAAGGGTGACTATTGTGGTGAGACGCCATGACTGAAAGCAACTTGGAGAGGACAAGGTTCATTTTACTCATGGTTCCATATAACAGTTCATCATCAAAAACAGTGAGGGCAGGAACTCAAGCAGGGCAGGAGCCAGGAGGCAGAAGCTAATACAAAGGCCATGGAGAGGTGCTGTTGCTGTTGCTTGCTGGTTTTCTTCCACCCAGGCTTTCTCATCCTGTTTTCTTATAAAATCCAGGACCACCAACCTGCGATGCCTCCCACATCAATCACTAATTAAGAAAGTACTGTACAGACCTACTTACAGCCCAATCTTATGGAGGTATTTTTCTCAATCAGGATTCTTTCTTCTCAGATGATTCTAGTCTGCATCAATCTGAAGCAAAATTAGCAAAAACAGTCATATAAATAAAGAACAAAAAACTAAATGGAAAAATACACACATCCAAAATTATAGCTGAAAAATATAGTATTTATCTCTTCCTTAATTTAACAATTATTCAGAAAATTAGTAAAAACTAGAATGTTTGAACATTAGCATCTAACTTTACCCAACTGACACTTACTTTCATCCAATTATAAAAGCATATTATTTTGACTATATGTGGAATTATCAAAAATAAGCTATATACTGGTCCATAAAACAAATTATTTCACTCTATTTAAGATAATTTAGGTATTTCAGAGCATCCTTTAACTTATGGATTGTCAAAAAATTAGACCTGAATATATCTTTCCAGGATGAACATAATATTCTATCTCTCTGTTAGGAATGTGAACAAACCCAAGTTTGAATTTGCTAACCTATTAGAGTCAACTGGGAGCTATTCCTCTGGTATTATGCTCACTTTCTTACAATCCTGTCAACTTTCCATCAACCTCTGCCTATGTTAGGAGAGTATATAATAACAGTTTCATTCCCAAACTTCTAAATTAGAAAGAGAATTCAGGGCCACACACCATTAACTTAGGAGGCAGAAGCTGGGAAATCTCTATGAGTTCCAGTGTATCCTGGTATACTAAGGAGTTCCAGGACAGTTAGGGCTACTTAGTAAGAACTTGTCTCAAAATAAATAAATAAATAATGTGGCTTGAAGTTTGCCTGTTGCTTTAAGATCATACAGCACTGTGAGTCAAACACTAATCACCCAGAACCAGTACCCATTCCATTGCATGCATACCCAACACTTAGATTGCATCTGGGTATACCCAACACTTAGAGTGCATCCATGTGTGCATACCCAATACTTAGATTGCATCCATGCATGCATGCCCAACACTTAGATTGCATCCATGCATGCATACCCAACACTTAGATTGCATCCATGCATGCATACCCAACACTTAGATTGCATCCATTGCATGTATACCCAATGCTTAGATTGCATCCATGCCCTGACTGTTGTGAATAATGCTGCAAACCACATGATAATGGAATCATGTCTTAAATATCCTGATTTAATTTTCTTTGTACATGTACCTGGTATTGTATTTTTATTCTTTACACATTTTTTGTGAATGTGTACAGTATGGATAAGGGTTTAATTTCATATGGGCAAACCCAGTGGGACAAAGATTAAACCCTACAGCTTCATTTATGGCATTTGGGGCTTTGTAATTGTGTTATTTGGTCTTCAACAGGCTTGACTCATGACTCCTCCTGCCCGATGCTGCCACATCCATAACATTTGAGGCACTCATGAACTTTTTCTTAAGCTGGTTACAGTCAGGGCCTGCAGCTTTGTCTACACATGTCTCATGTTTCAGCATCCTTGGATCATTCTTGCACTTTCAGCTTCATTTTCATGGCTTCACATACTGACTCCTCACGACCTACATGCAGGACTTCACCTCTGTTTCACATGTCCTGGCCTTGTCACCTTTTTTCGGGGATCATGGCACAAATTTAGGTCACCCAACCCCTCTTGGATTCTCCATGATAGAAGAACTAGTGCCACATAGAGGACACCATGTCCTGCTGACAACTCAAGAACTGTCTGCACCCCCTATCCTCAGACCACAGCTCCAACAGCCTCTGGATATGTGTATGGTTGAACATCTGAGAACATTTCCTTAGATTACTGTGTTTGAGAAGGGTAACCTTTCAGCATCACCAGGAACTTTCTCTTCTGGAAAATTTGCATTTTAAGCCTCATAGTTTTCACTGAGTGGTATCTTGCTCTCAAGGCATCTTTCCTATTGTTCCACAACAGAATACAGCCTGTATAATTTCTCTTCAATGGTGCTATTTCTTTTTACCAGTTATAAAGTCTTTGTCTACAGCTTTATACCTGTTTGTGCACATTTTCTCACTAAATTGCACATTTTTACATCATCTCCTAGCTCTACTTATTGCTTTATATAACTGTAGCTAAAAGCGCTGAACAAGAATTACCTCATATCCCAAATGCTATAATGTCTTGTAACTACCTATCCCAAGTAAGTTAGGACCCTCAGATTTTCAGGATGCAGTCTAAATATAGACATAATCTTTGCCAGATTGTAACATAGAAGATCTCCAGTCTGTGATCCAGTAGAGTCCTTGTTCCCCTCTGAAACTCCATGAATATGGTCTCTACTACCTGGTGCTATCAAGATTCTGGTCTTTTGAACTCCCTGCAGAATGGTCCATTAAGCTCTGCTTGCAATGTTCTAGGACTTCTCTAGTCTACACCTCCAAACATTTCCACGTTCTTTCTACAAAGCAGTCCCAAAAGCTGGGGAACTCTATGATCAGGTTCATCACAGCAGCGACTTCACTTTTAGGTATTGCTTTTTTGTGTTGGTTATTTTTTCATTGCTCTGATGAAATACCTAAAAGAAAATAAGGTATATTTTGGTTCCCAGTTTCATGACAAGTAATCACACACACACACACACACAAAAAAAACAGTTTCTTGTCTTGTGGAATAGGAGCACAGTGTGTCTTGTTCACATCTTACTCCCAGCTGTAACTTCTAGCTATGCCACCTGCCCGAAGATCCTACAACCCTTAAAAAGCAGCTCCACTGCCTGGGATTAAGCATTTAAACATGCGAGCCTGTGACAGATGTTTCACATTCAAACCATAGCAGACTATTTTCATCCATGCTCTATTAATCTGTTTTTACATCAGTATTATGATGCCGTGGCTAACTTAGCTTTTCTAAGTAGGTCAGTGAGACAAATGTATCCAGTGACCAGTCCTGATTAACTCCAATGGAACTAAAGAGAAAGCCTGGCTTCCTAAATCAGTGCCTCAAAGATAGATTCTTTGGGAATGTGAATATAGTTATTGTTACTTCAGTATCCAGCAACTTGAATTAACATGTCCAGAACAAAAAAATACCATTATAACAGAGTTGAAACTAGAAAAATAACTTAGCTGCATATCATTGTTCATGTCTCTTTTTGACTGCCTTCCTTCCCTCCTCATTACCTCATATTTCCCTCTCTTGAACTCCGAAAGTCTTTGCTGCAGTAAAGCCCTGTCTGTCTTTCCTCCTAGTATCTCTGGGTTGTAATTACAGAAGCCTGCTCTCTGTTATGCACACATGCATGCGTTTTTGTGTCTTCATGGTCTGTGTGCTGCATGCATATGAGCTAGACAAGGAATCCCCCAAACAACAGTTGCTTTTCTAAAAATAAAAATTAGAGGTCAATGATTTTTATTGGCAACTAGTGGAGTAATATAATTTCCTAAGTAATACATTTTAATTACCCTATAAAAGAATTTGTAACACACTACATCAGCCTATATCAATCTTTATTCCTTTCTTTTTTACTTTCCCTGCTTCCTTTCTTGACTCGTCGTTATTATTACTTTAAAATATCGACAATATTATACTCGTGTTCAATGCACTGTGACTATATTCACTTCATAATACTGCCCCTCACCTCAGCACTCCCACCAATCCTCTTCTGCTCAACTGACCCTTCTATCTGCCCTCATGCTCCTCCTGCCATCTCCCATCCACAGCCCTCTAGCATCATCTTTTTCCTTATTATTTCTTGGCCCCATCCAGCTCGTATACTCGTGACATATCCAGAAGACAAGGCCCCACCACACTCCTTCCATCCTTCAGTTCTCACAGTCCCTTCCCCATCTTCTGTGACATTTCCTAGACCTCAGGGACAATGCCATGGATTTTCTGCTTTGAAGTCACTCAGCAGTCACTTATATTCGCCCCTCCACCAACTGTGGGATCCCACTCCAACAGCTGCACATGCTTTTTTGTATATGTGTATTTTGGTTGATCCTCTCCAGCAACCTTACTTTCCCCACATCCTCGTGCCCTGGTTCTTCTTTAAACTTCTTTCTCCCTAGTTCTCTTTTCATTTGCATTCACACCCCACTCCCCTTCAGACTTCTCCAATGGTTCCACGTCTCAAGGCTTCTTTTTTGCTACACGGCCCTCCAACTTAAACACAGATTTCTAAAAAATTGAGTCTGATATTGGATTATCAGTGAGAACATACAGTGTTTGGCTTCTGGACCTGGATTACCTCACTTAGTACATTTTTAAGTTTTACCCATTTATCTGAAATTCACAATTTCATTTTTGTTTAAAGCTGAATAGAATTTTACTGTGTATGTGTACCACATTTTCATTAGTGTTAACTATGGTTGATTCTATTTCCTAGCTATTGCAAATAGGGACAAAATGATGATGGATATGTAGGAATCTCTAATGTGGAGGACGGGGACACAATGAACATGGATATGCAGGGATCTCTAATGTGGAGGATAGAGACACAATGAACGTGGATATGCAGGGATCTCTAATGTGAAGAATAGAGACACAATGAACATGGATATGCAGGGATCTCTAATGTGGAGAAAAGGGACAAAATGAACATGGATATGCAGGAATCTCTAATATGGAGATTAGGGAATATGAACATGTGGTGCGGGAGGTCAGCCAACATACTGGTGCCCACGTGGCCAACTAAAATCCACTTAAAACCTGAGAGATTTTGAAAAGAAATTCTGGACACAAAAATACAGAGTTTAACACAGCTTTTTGCTGTTTGCTGGTGATGCGCACCAGCTCCTTTAAGAGAGGTTTTCCTGATTCAGTGGTAGCAAAAGAAAAAAAGCTGCACCATTTTGAAATGAAGGCTTTCTGGGCCATGCTGCTAGCATGAACTCTGACTCTTGCAGGCAGGAGGTCTGGCTACAAAACATTTGAGTGGGGTTTGTGAATAGCATGCTGCAGCTTGCTTAATGATGACATGGACTGGCTCTGTGCCTTACAATGGGGCTGTGTGCATAACTCTCAGAGGCAGAGCAGCTCCATGCTGGACTGGGTGGCAAGCCAGCAGTTCCGTATATACCATAGTAATTGCACAGCTTAAGTTTTAAGAAGCTCTTAGTATTTTCAAAAGCGCTCCTGGACAGTAAAGAATCACAGATATGCAATAAAGACACATCCAGATGAGTCATAGTGTTGAATAAGTAAATGTCTATAGGCTTGGAAGAGAGAAGAAAAAGAGTATAGAGAGTTGTAGAAATAAAGTTAATGCTTTAAAACAAAAGGGTAAAGTTTTTAAAGAGATAGAGTACAAATAGTCATAGATTTAAAGGAGAAAAAAATAAGCCATGTAAAAAAGGAAAATACACAGAGAATCTGGATTATGTACATTATTGTATTTTTCTTTGAATTTTTGACTGTGAAAGAGCTAAGTACAGAGAGACATTTCATTGTATGGGCTGGCTGCTAAGCTAAACCAGCATGTATAGTAAAAAGGTATTATGACTTCCAAATTTGGGTCTAAGGATATGTTGCTTTGGAAAAAAAGGTTCTTTTCTTGTTTCCACAGATGATGAGAACCTGTGGATTGCTTCCAGACAGGAGTGGTTTGATGGAACAAGACTCCCCAAAAGTCGCCATGAACACTTCCAAAAATTACCATGCCCAACAATCAACCAAAAGTAGTATGGAGAAAGCTATACCCATATTCCCAAATATTGTCTATAAATGTTCGTTTATATTTAAAGGGGGGATATGATACAGATAATTTGCATTGGTATGGTTCTTGGTTTATTGATACAAATTTAAAGTCGATTTTGTTATATGTGTATGCATTTCTGATCTTAATTAAGGTGTTATGTTTGTGTATCTCATCTAAAATGTAATGTATAATTAAGAAATGTAGGTTAATAGACAATCATCTACAATAGTCAAGGTTGTAGTTGTGTTAGTTAGAATTTCAAGATGTACAGAGATATATTTCAGTTAAATAGGTATTCTTTAAATCTTTCAGAGACTTCAGAATATGGCAATTAAAATGTTTTAATAACTTAGGGCTTTTCATGACAATGAGACACATCTGCTCCTGGAAGCACCAGTTACTTCAAGAGGAAGATGGGAATTGAAGAGTCTCCTTATGGGGTCTGCTAGTCATTTGAGCAAGAAACTGCTCTTACCTGGACTGCTTAACTGGACATGCAGGACCCACAGAGAAATGACTGCTGAACTTGCCTAAAAGGGAGATGATCCTTCAGGGTTCCTGCTTCATGAAAAATCTGCTAGACGTTATGTAGGACACAGAAGAAAGTGACTGACAAACTGCCAATATATATGGAACTATCTTTGAAACGTCCTGCTTTGTGAAAAAAATCTGCTGGATACTATGGGCCTGTAGGCTGAAGATGGATGCCCCAGTGGTACAGAAGAACTTTGGGTGACTGTCCAGACAGCAAGATGTCTCCATCAATTCTAGACTTTTAGAATTTGCTTACAATGCACTTCCTGTTTACTTAGGTAATATTATATCCTTCTGGAGTCTTTGATGGAGTTTAAGAATTTATAGTTATATTTTACTTACTTATGCTAAAAGATAAACTAGATATAAATATTGTAACTGTAATTCTTGCTTGATAACTGTTTTGTTATATGTAATTTTAGTATGGTAAAGTTAAAGCCTTTTTTGTTTAAACAGAAAATAGGAAGTGGTGTGGGAGGTCTTTCTGTCTATTTGTTGCTTTTATTTATTAATGAATAAAGAACTATCTTGGCCTATAGCATGGGAGGAGGAAGGTGGAGTTAGAGAGAAGCCATGGAACCACCAGAGACAGATGCTGGGAACTTTAGCCTGTAAGCCACAGCTAACAGCTACATGGCCATACAAAGATTAATAGAAATGGGTTAAGATGTAAGAGTTAACCAATACGAAGCTAGAGCTAATAGGCCAAGAAGTGTTTTAATCAATACAGTTTCTGTGTGATTATTTTGGGTCTAAGATAGCCAGATGGCTGGGAACCAACTAGCAGCCTCCTTTCTCCTACAAACATGGATATGTAGGAATTCTAATGTGATTAGAGCACATGAACATGGACATGCAGGAATCTCTAACATGGAGAATAGAGTCTTTTGGGTATATGCCTAGGCGTGGTATAGTTGGTGTAGTGGTGTAGTCATAGAGCAGATCTATTTTTAGCTTTTTGATACCCCCACCCTGGTTTCCATAGTGACAGCACAAATTTACACTCTCACCAAATGTTTGTAAGGGTTCTCTTTCCCCTTATTATTCCCTCGTTGGTTATCATTGGTTTTCCTGATAAATGGAATTCTTCCTGGGGAGAAATGGAATTTTAATTTGCATTTCCCAGATAGAGAAGGATGTTGAACTTTTTTTCATAACATTTATTACCCATTTGTATTTTGAGGAATCTTTGTTCGATGCCATAACCCATTTTTAAATTGAGACATCATTGTTTTGATTTGTTTGTATAGTCTAGATATACAAATTTCCTTTCAGACTTAGAGCTGGCAACCATTTCCTCTTATACTGTAGGTGGCCTCTTCACCTATTTGAGCATTTTCTTTGCTGTATAAACTCTTCTTTAATTTTGTAAGGCTCAATTGTCTATAGTTGGCCTTGTTTCATAAGCAACTAGAATCCTATTAGAAGGTCCTTGCCTGTCGTATTTCTTATAGCATGATCCTTACTTTTTCCTCTAGCAATTTAAGAGTCTCAGTTCTAATGTTGAGATGCTTGATACATCTGGAATTGACTTTTGTGCAGAGAGATATGAATATAGTTTCATTCCTCTCAATTGGATAGTCAGTTTCCCAGCACCATTTATTGAAGAGGCTTTTTGCCAGTGCATTATTTATCACATCAATCAAAAATCAGGTGACTGTAGTTTCATGGACTTACAGGTGAATTTTCTATTCTAGTCTATTGACCCACTTGGCTGTTTTTGTACTGCTCCCACTCTTTTTGTATTACTTTGGCTCTGTAGTAACATTTGAAATTAGGTATATTTATGCCCCACAATTGCTCTTTATGCTCAAGATTGTTTTGGGCTATCTAGGACGTTTTGGGAGTTCAAAAGAATTTAAGTTTCTGTAAAGATAGAATATGTGGATTTTGGCTGAGGTAGATTTATTTTTGCTAAAAATGGATGTTTTCATGATACTAATTCTTCTAATCCACAAGTATAGAGATCTTTCCATCTACTACTATCTTCTTTATTTTTTTCTTCAGATTTTTAACATTTTTGCTACAGAGGTCTTTTGCTGCCTTGGTTATGTTTATTCTGAAATATTTTAAGGCTATTTTGAATGGAATTAATCCTTCCAGATTTCTTTCTTAGTGTGTTTGTCCTTGGTACGTAGAAATGCCATTGATTTTTTATGTTAATTTTGTATCCTGTAACGTTGCTTCAAATGTTTATCTACTCGTAATTTTATTTTGGACCCATTGGATCCCTTCTGTATAGAAGCAAATCATTTAAAGGCAACAATACTTTGACCTCCTATTTGTATCTCTTTTATGTTCTTCTGCTTTTATTCTAACTAATATTTCCAACATTCTGTTGAATAGTAGTGGAGAATTGGATAGGCTGAGCATCTTTCTGATTTTAAGAATGCTTTAAGGTTTCTTCTATCTAGCATTATGTTGACCAGAGCTTTATCATATATATTGACTTTATTATGCTGAGTTATTTACCCTCCAGCCTTATTCTTTCTAGGGCTTTTATGGCAAAGGGATGCTAGAAGATTTTTTTCCTGTATCTACTGATATGATCTTATGGTTTCTGTCTTTGAGGGCATTTATATGATGTATTACATTTGTTGATTTGTGTATATTGAATCATTCCTGCATCCATAGAATGTATTAGAATGGTGAGTGACCATATTGATATATTTCATAGTATGCTAGCAAGTGTTTTGGTGAAATACTTGTTGCCCTTTTCATCAGGGACATTTGGTTGTGTTTTAATTTTATGTTTTATCTTCACTTAGTTTTTGTATAAACTGTGTAATAGGCTTTCTCTTGGGCCATGAACCAGCTACCAGAACATGACATGGAGACTTATTAGTAGTTTTGAATGTGTGGCCTTAGCTTAGCCCTTATTTTAATCTGTTTCTCTTTAGCTATACTTTGCCTCAGGGCTTTTTATGTTTTTACTCTTTCCTTACATCTTACTTTACTACTGTCTTCATGTCTCACTGGCAGCAGCATTGTTTCTGGCCTCAGGCTTTTCCCTCTCTTTCTTCCTTATTCTTGCCTCCTTTTCTTTCTTTTTAAATTAATTAATTTATTTATTAAAAATTACCACCTCCTCCCCTCCTCCC
>LOEQ01009750.1:1179-17786 GCA_001685075.1 Bramus lutescens
TGCTGGGAATTGAACTCAGGACCTTTGGAAGAACAGGCAATGCTCCTAACCTCTAAGCCATCTCTCCAGCCCTCAGAACAGTTCTTTATTAATCATTGGTAATCACAGCATGTAGAAGGAAAACCCACATCAGCCTAGGACTAGAATTTTTTCATCAATGATTCTTGTGAATGGTATAAGCACAAACCACTAAAAACAAATGAATACTTATTATTCAATAACAATTTTTGTAACATCTAGTAACTAGTAATCTATAATAAAAATGGAGAAGAAGAAGCTCAAAAAACAAATAAGGTTATTGGATAAATGTGTGTACATTTATTTACACATGCAGCATTTTATGTTTGGGTAGTAGAGAATAAGAAGATAGACCTACTTATAGAATGAGGGACATCATGTTTTTTCTTATTTCCCCTTTGTACCTTTCGGGAACATAGATGATTCCACTTCTCTTTAGACATCAATGATCAGGAGAAACTAATAGATCATGTCTTCTTTGAAAAACCATGGGGTTGATCCTAGCCTTATACTTCAGCAGGTATTCATAAGGAACTCACCAGCATAGAAAAACTAGGAAACATGTCCCACACCAACAAAAACCACCAAGCTAAACCATCAGCCATGTGTTCCAGAAAAACAAATCCCAGCCAATTATGTACTCCTACCTAATCCACAAGCCATATCTGCTAGAAAAGTAGAGTCCCAGACTCCAATACCAGCAAGCATTCCCTGTTAACATATCAGCTGAACAATTCAGGAAAACAAGCAAGACACATTCATCATACTTTCCAATAATCCAGGGAGGAAATAGAAATCAAGAACAAAACATTCACACAACTAAGGGAAATCCAGAAATCAGCATCTACACCTACAATCATTACAAACTCAGATGCCTAGATGCCTGTGTACAAACACAATAAAAACTGTTAGAGTAATATGTATCCATCAGAGCCCAGATATACTGACATATTAGGCCCTGAATATTGCAACATAGCTGAAGCACAAGAAAAAGACAGTAAATATGAAGACAATAGAACTCCTGAGACAGGAAATTAACAAGAAATCCAAGAAAACAAAAATAAACAGTTAAATAAAATAAATAAAACTATTCAAGACCAGACCTGAAAGTGGAAATAGAAACAGAGGCAGTAAAGAAACATAAACCTTAAGTTGAAAGTGAAATTATAGGAGTTTGCACACAAACTTCAGAAAGAAGCTTCACCAGCAGAATGCAAGAGATCGAATACAGAATCTTGGGCATTGAAGACGCCATAGAAGAAATGAATTCATAAGTTAAATAAAATGTTAAATCTAAAAGTTCCTGACATCAAACACCCAGGAAATTTGAAATGTTATAAAAAGATCTATTCTTAGAATGATAGGAATAGAGGAAGAAGAAGAATCCTAGATCAAATACCAAGAAAATATTTTCAACAAAATCATAGAAAAACAATTTCCTAGCCCAACAAAAGAGATGCCTATAAAGATACAAGAAATATGCAGAACACCAAATAGATTGGACCAAAAAGGACAACCCCTTTGCCAAATATTAATAAAAATACTAAACATATAGAACAAAGAAAGAACACCAAATGCTGCAGTGAAAAATGCCCAAGAATCACATAAAGGTAGAATTATAATTAAGTTTTTAATGGAAAGTCTAAAAAACAAAAAGCCTAGAGAGATGCAAAAAGGTTAACTATACCCATGCAAACACAGGAAATAAAGAATTTCAGACTAGGAAAATCCAAAGGAGGGAAACACATGTGCAAATGCATGTGTGTGTGCCCCCCACACACAAATACACACACACATGCACCATCTCCACCAGCATTACCACCAAAATAACAGGTATCAATTATGACTAGTCATTGGTATGGCTCAATATCAATGATCTCAGTTCTCCAGTAAAAAGACAAAGACTAACAGAGTGGATGTGAAAACAGGATCTACCTTTCTATTGCATCTGAAAAGCACACTTTGTTATCAAGGATACAGATTACCTCAGGATAAATGGCTGGAAAAATATTGCAAGTCACTGGACCTAAGAAACAAACTCTTGTAGAAATTTTAATATCTAACAAAACTAGATTTCAAACCAAAGCTAATCAAAAAAGATAGTGAAGGACAGTACGTACTCTACGAAGGAAAAACTCCAACAAGATGACATTTCATTTCTTGACATCTAAGCCCCAAACACAAGGACAACCACTTTTATGAAAGAAACATTATTAAAGCTTCAATCAAATATTGACCACTACACACTGATAATAGGTAGCTTCAATGACTACTTTCACAAACAGACAGGTAATCCAAACAAAAACTAAACAGATAGATACTGGAGCTAACAGACCTTATAAAACAAATGGACCTAAGAGTTATTGACAGACAAACATTTCACCCAATGAGGATGAAAAATCATCACATCCTTAGACACAAAATAAGTCTCAACAAATTTAAGAAAATAGAGAAAATTTCCTATGTCTTGTCAAAGCACCATGGATTAAAGGTATATCTATAGCAAGGATAGAATCAACAAAAAAAACTTACAAACTCATGGAAACTGAACAACTCACTAATGAATAAAAAAATGTGTTAAGACAAATAAATAAAAAAAAAACTAAAAAGCTTACTAGAATTCAAGAAATTAGCTTATTCAAACACATGGGATACAATTAAAGTTGCAGTAAGAGGAAAGAAAGTTCATATCACAATATGACTGTATTAAAAAAAAAACTGGAGATCTTATGTCAGTAGCATAAGAGTACACCTGAAAGCTCTAGGACAAACAAACAAACAAAAAGTAATCACACCCAAAAGGAGTAAACAGCAAAAAATAAACTGAGAGCTGAAATCAATAAAATAGAAACAAAGAGAACGATACAAAGAATAATGAAACAAGGAGTTTGTTCTATGAAACAATCAATAGAATCGACATAAAATTTTATAAACTAAATAAATGGCAGAGAGAGAATATCCAAAATAATAAAATCACAAATGAAAAGAAGACATAACAATAAACATCAAGGTTATCCAGAGAATAATAAGGACATACTTGAAAACCTTTACTCCACCAAACTGGAAAATCTGAAAGAAATGGATATTTTCTTCAGTAGGTACCACTTGAAAAAATTAAATCAAAATTAGATAAACAATTTAAATAGACCTATAACCCCTAGTGAAATAGAAGCAGAAATTAACAGATTCTCAAACAATAAAAGTCCTGGGCCAGGGAGCTTTAGTGAAGGATTCTATAAGATGTTCAAAGAAGAGTTGATACCAAAACTCCTCAAATTATTTCACAAAATGGAAACAAAAAAACATTTCCCAATTCATTTTGAGACCACAGTTTCCCTGATACCCAAACCAAAGACTCAAGAAAGAAAGAAAATTGCCAACCAATTTTCCTTATAAACATGGATGCAGAAGTATTCCATAAAATAGTTGCAAACTGAATCTAAGAACACATCAAAAAGATCATCTGCCATGGTCAAGTAGGCTTCATCCTGGAGATACAGGGATGGTTCCATATAGGAAAATCAGTAAATGTAATCCACCATCAAAACAATTGGAAATAAAAGAAAAATATATGACCAACTCATTAGATGCAGAAAAGGCCTTTGATAAAATCAAACATTCCTTCATGATAAGAATCTTTAAGAGATTAGGAATACAAGAGACATTCTTCAACATAATAAAGCAATTTGTACTAGGCCTATAGCTAATATCAAATTAAGTGAAGAGAAGCTCACAGCAATTTTACTAAAATCAGGAACAAGATAAAGTTGTTCATACTCTTCATATTTATTCAACAGAATACTTGAAGTTTTAGTTGGAGCAATAAAACAACTGAAGAAGATCAATAGATACACATTGGAAAGGAATAATAAAGCATCGTATTTGCCTATGACATGATAATATGCATGAGTGACGCTAAAAACTCCACCATAGAACTCCTATAGCTGAGAAACACTTTCAACAAAGTACATGGTTCCAAAATTAACTAAAAAATCACTAGGTTTCTTGTATACAAATGACAAATGAACTGAGAAAGAAATCAGGGAAATATAAAAATATCTTGGAGGTAACCCTAAACAAGCAAGTGAAAGACTTGTATCGTAATATATTCAAGTCTTTGAAGAAAGAAATTGGAAATTTCAGAACATGAGAAGATCTACCTTCCATACTTAGGGAGCTGAAGGATTAGCATAGTGAAGATGGCCATCCTACCAAAAGTAATCTACAGATTCAAGTCATTCTCCATCAAAATTCCAGCACATCTTTGCAGATCTTTTCAAGACAATTCTGAGCAGCTTATGAAAAAGAAAATAGACCAGGATATAAAATAATCCTGAACAATAAAAGAACTGTTGGAGGTCTCACCATTTCCAAATTCAAGGTATGCTATAGAGCTATGTTAACAAAAAGCACCTAGTATGGGGGGGGGAAGGCACATTGAACAGAATCAATGAAAGACCCAGACATAAACCCACATATTTATGAACACCTGAGTTTTGGTAAAGAAATCAAAAATGCACATTGGGGGGGAAAGACAACATCTTGAACAAATTGTCCTGGTCAGACTGGGTGTCTGTATATAGAAGAATGCAAATAGATCGATGCCTATCACTGTATTCAAGTCCATGTGAATCAAAATTTTTACTATAATATCAGATACTCTGAACCTGATAGAAGAAAAAGTCGAAAATAGCTTTGAACATATTGACACAGAAAGCAACTTTCTTTAAAGAAAACCCATAATGCAGGCCCTAAGATCAACAATTAGTAAATGGTACTTTATAAAAATGAAAATCTTCTATAAGATAAATGGCAATATTAATCAGACAAAGTGGTGGCTTACAGAAAGGGAAATGATTTTTACCAATTTCACATCTGATAGAAGACTAATATTCAAAATATATAAAGAACTCAAGAAAATTAAATAAGCCAATTAAAAATGGGATACAGAACTAAACAGAAAATTCTCAATAGAAGAATCACAAATGGTTGAAAAATACTTAAATTCCTTAGCAATCAGGGAAATATAAATCAGAAAACTTTAGAATTCCATTTCACACCTGTCAGAATGGCTAAGATCAATAACACTGATGGCAACATAGGCTGGTGAGGATAGGGAATATTCATCCATAGCTGGTCAGAGTTTAAACTTGTAAGCCACTATCAAAATCTGTATGACATTTCCTCCGAAAGTTGGAATCAATCTAGCTGAAAATCGAGCTATACCACACTTGGGCATGTACCAAAAAGAAGCTTCATTCTTCAAGGGCACTTGTTCTACCATGTTCATTGTGGCTTTATTCATAATAGCCCCAAACTGTAAACAACCTAGAAGTCCTTCAGCAGAAAAATGGATAAAAAAATTTGGTATATTTACACAATGGAATATTACTCAGCTGTCCAAAAAATGATATCATGAAACTTGTAGGCAAATGGATGAAACTAGAAAAGAAATCACCCAAGTGAAGAAACCTAGACCCAGAAATGTAAATTTGGTATGTATTCACTTGGAAGTAGATATTAAGCTATTAAGTAAATGATAACAAAGCTTTAATCCATACATCCAGAGAGGTTAGGTGTAGAAGGGTCTGGTTGGGAGTAGGTGGGGGATTTCATGCAACTCCTTAGGAGGTGGTAATTAAACAGATTTTGAGGGAAGGCTGGGAGTGGCTGGGGATGGGAGAGGGTTGGATCTGTAAGGGTGACAGAGGAGATTAGGTGGATGGAAGAAGTGTAAGCAGAGAAGGCTGGAACTGGCAGGCTTTTGGGAGACGGTATGGAAGCCTAGTGCAGTAGAAACTTCCTGGAATCTTTGATGGTAATCCCAATGAGGACTCCTACTAATGAGGAATATGGACTCTCAACTGGCCTTCTGTTGTTACCAGGCAAGGCTTCCAGAAAAAGGACTTGGATGCAATCAATTGATTTGTGACCATGGGTGTCCCATGGAAATCTCCAAACAACCTAAGCTGTTGCTAAGAGAAAGAGCTGTTTCCTGAATCTGGCAATGGGGCCTCTAGGACAACACCACACAATTCACTGAGAATGGAGGAATCTAGCTGAGGCTCCATGGAGCCTTCTCCCCACTGTTCTGATGTCTTTGATGTGGGAAGTTACTCTGAAACCTACCAAAAGAGAAATGTAGACAACAATCCAGTTGGAAAACCTTCGACCTATAATCTGTCCTGCCTGCAAAATATGCTAGACCAATGGTGTCACAGAACTTGTGGGAGTAATAAATCAGTGTCTGATTTAATTAAGACCCACTTCATGAGACCAAACCCATGCCCTATACAGCTGTGGTAAATAATAATCAGAAACTAGATACCCAGACCTAGGGTAAAACTAAAGAGTGACTAGAGTGACTATCTAACTATCTGCCTGTCTGTGTATTTATCTATCTGTCTGTCTATCTGTCTATTTGTCTGTCTATCTATCATCTATCATCTATTATCTATCTATATGCTTATATATAGTATGTATATACACATAGTATGTATGGTATACATACTATATAATAGTATATGTAAGTATATATAAGCATATATATGTATATGTATATATGTATATATATAATGAAAGAGAGAGAGAAAGAAAGAGAGAGACTCCTAATTGCAGTCTGCTATACTCAGAGATCATTGCCTTATCTAGTAATAATCACAGAGGCTTTTTCTGGCAGCAGATAGAACAAATGCAGAGACTCACAGCCATATATTATGTGGTGAGAGAGTTTTAATTTTAGGTCTCTATCATATTCCTACCCTCAGAGTTCAAGGAATCCTGAAGAGATTGTAAGAGCCACAGCAGATGGACATCACCAGGAGAATAATACCCTCTGAATCAACTATTCAAGGCACATATGAGCTCATAGAAACTGAAGTAGGAAGCACAGGGCCTACTTGGGTCTGTACTAGGTTCTCTCTTTATTATAAGTGTTAGCTTATTATTTTCATGGCACTCATGATGTATGTGAATGAGCAGGTCTCTGGCTTTTTTGTTGCTTTTGGGACTCTTTTCCTTGTATTGGGCTGCTGTGTCCAACTTTGATATGATAATTTTTTCTTCATCTTAATATATTTAATTCTTCATGTTTGGTTACTATCTACTAGAAGCCTGGCTTTTTGAGACAGGTTTTCTCTGTGCAACAGCCTTAGCTGTCCTGGAACTTAATTTGTAGAGCAGCCTTACCTCAAACTCACAGAAATATGCTTGCCTTTGCCTCCCAAGTGCTTGGGTTTAAGGCATGTTCCATCATTCCTTGCTCTCCTGTTCTTTTCTAGTGAAAGACAGAAAGCAATGGTTCTGGAGGGGAGGGGAGATGAGGGGAGGGAGCAAGGGGGGACTATAAACAGGAAATATTGTATGAAAAAATTATTTCCAATTAAAGAAAAAAAAACAAAAAATAAAAATAAAAGTTACATGATTATCTATGTAGTGTTAATTGCACAAATCATAAACATACTGCTCAGTAGTTTTTAAAGAATCTGAATAATTTCCCAAAAACATATGTAATATTTTCAGTGCTCCAGTAAATTCTATTGTTGTCCCTTTCAGTAAATAACACCTTGGAAGAAGATTCTACACATATAATTATTATTATATAAATGAGATAATTTATTGTTCAGTGTGTCTTGGTTATTTAATGTTAAATAACTTTTTTAAAAGTCCCCCACAATGTTGCATATATAAGCAGTTCATTTCCTTCCCTTCCAGTTCTGGAAGTATGCTACTATATTATAAACTGAAAATAAATTTTCTTGTTTATTGACATTTAGGTTTTTCCTATTTTCATAGTTTCTAACTCAAATGAAGTTGATTCAGCAGTCACTTATCATTTTTAATTAATAGGGTACTTCTTCACTTGATATATGGTGTGGGAGTACCCTCTGTATGTTGTGATTACCATTAATGAATAAAGAAACTGTTTTGGATCTACAGCAGGGCAGAACTTATATAGGTGGGGAAGAATAAACTGAATGCTGGGAGAAAGAAGGGCAGAGTCAGAGAGATGCCAGTAACACTGCTGGAGACAGATGCCAGCACTTTAGCCAGTAAGCCACAGCCATGTGGTGATGCACAGGTTAATAGAAATGGGTTAAATTAATACGTAAGAGTTATCCAGTAAGAAGAAAGAGTTAATGGGCCAAGCAGTGATTTTATTAATACAGTTTTTGTGTAATTATTTTGGGCTGAGCAGCTGGGAACAAACAAGCAGCCTCCCTCCAACAGATATATTATTTACAAGTGTAGCATAACATATCAAACAAATCTTCTGTAAATGGAAGTTTAGGATTTGGACCATTTGAACTTGTTTTTTCACTGCTCCCAATGGCTGGCGTCATATTAAAAGGAAGGTTCTGTGTATATTGTGAACAAAGCACTGTCCCGTCACTAACACATCCACATTTCACTAGGCCCAAAACTTAATAACACTCACTGCACATTTCTTTAAATGCTGAATGACTCCCAAATCAGTAGTTTCTGAAGACAGGCCTATTGCTTGCCTATGAAGACACAGGGTAAAGATCTTATCTCACCTAATATTTAACATACTGCTTAAAGTCATTTAAGGGCAGAGACTCTGTCTTAGGCTATTTATGGCTGTGAAGAGACACCATGACCATGGCAACACTAAACAGGAAAAACATCTAATTGGGTAAATTTCACTTTCAGATGTTTAAGCTATTATCATCATGGCAGAAACATAGGGCATGCAGGCAAGCATGGTGATGGAGAAGCAGAGAGTGCTACAGCTTTGATCTGCAAGCAACAAGAAGTGAAATGTTTCACTGGGGTTGGCTTGAGCATATATGAGACCGCTACACCTGACCCAACAGTAACATGTTTTCTCCAACCAGACCACACCAATTACAAGAAGGCCACACATGCCATTTTATTTCAAACCACCATAGACTCTAAGCTAGCTTTCTGTATCCCACCTAACTACAAAATAATTATTACCCACTCTTATTATAGACTATTTCTGTATCTGAATGACTCCCAGTGTGCTTGAAAATGTGTCAAATTTTGTCAATTTTTGTTTCATTTTAATTCAACCATTATTCAAAGAACATTTATTCAGTGCCTACCAGGTGCTGAGCACTCTGGGGATACAAAAGCATCTATCAATATAAAGCAGACTATTGGTGGTTGATAAATGTTTGTTCCGGGAAGCTAATCATGCACTGAAAAACATTCCAACTAAAATTTGCATTCTAATTTATCTTGGGGTGTTGAGAATTGTCAAGTTTTGTTTTCAATGATGTTTCAACTAGTTTTCTTTTCAGTGATGTTTCAACTCTGCACACCATCTCTTTCTATCATCCAATTTTAACATATCGTGTGGGATACTTTAGCACTCAGAAGTACCTAAAAAGTAGCTCTGCCATTTGTACTAAAAAGTTTACAAGTATAATATTATTCCAGAAGCAATTTCTTATAAAAACGTCACTATCCCTACTGATCATGTATGAGATGAACAACCTCAAAATACATATTAGCAAGCAAAGTGATCAAATGTTTGAGGTTCAGCAAGCATCTAAGATTCTTTTCTCTCAACTCCTAGTAAGTGCTGGCATCGAGTTACAAGCTTTGGTTCATTTATGAAATATTTAATTGTGAATTTCTCAAATACCTTAATTTTATAGGAAAAAAATCATACTTAGGACCCTCCAAAGATCATGTGCAAAGAGAATTTTTGGCACCAGTTTGTGGTTAATAAACACTTAAGTTACTGTTTGTACTCCTCTCTTACTTTTGGCTTTTTCTTGACCTCTGAGGTGAATTCTTTTTGGTAGACTAAGGATGTGCAAACACTTTGAGGTACACATGCACAGGTGGTCAGAGGTCAGTTTTCAGGACAGATAATCAATGTGGAGAGTTTCTCCTTCTGATAGCTAGGCAAGCACGGGTTCAGGAGTGGTAGTCCAGCACCAGAAAGATTTGGCCAGATTTTCATTGGTAAATTTGATCTTTTAAAAAGAATGAAAGACAGAGAATGTCAAAGTCCTCTAGTTACTGATGGCTATAGAACCAGTGATGCAAATGAGGCCTGAAAATTAGATTGCTTTAGAAATAGAAGAAAGAGCAGTGTGCAACCATTTTACAACAAGCACCGACATTTAGTGCCCCAGATTGGCTTTTTTTTTTATTTATAGAAGTACATTGGGTGTCCATCTGGCTCTTTTAATCTATCCATTTATATACTTGGGTGTGTTATCTCCTTAATATCCTTTATCCTAAGCCTCCAGGAAATGCATGAACAAATAAGGGTTGGTTATACTTTGCTGATTAGAAAATAAAACAAGATTGCCAAACCCAGCAAGTGATCTTGGTCTTGCTGTGGAAGGGGTTAATGTACACTTCTGGAACATGTGGGCCCTAGTTAACTGTGGAATAATGCTCATATGCACTGTAAAGATTTGTCTCTTGCATTAGTTTAATAAAATGCTGATTGGCCAGTAGCCAGGTAGGAAGTTTTGGTGGGGCAACCAGACTAGGAGAAGTCTGGGAAGTAGAAAGGAAAAGGCTCAGTCTCCAGTCCAATGAAAAGGAAGCAAGATGAGAATACCCACTGAGAAAAGGTAACAAGTCACATGTCTAAACATAGATAATAATCATGGGTTAATTTAAGTTGTAGGAGCTAGTTAATAATGAGCCTCAGCAATGGGTCAACCAGTTTATAATTAATATAAGCTGCTATGTGTTCATTTAAGACTGAATGGTTATAGAACTGAGCAGGACAGAAACTTCCATTTACACTGAAACCAGCAGTTCTGTTATAAGCAGCATTCTATATCTTCTGATTAAGGTTACATAACCTGAAAACTTTGTGCAGGCCTTGAAAGTATCCTGAAATAAATGTTACCACTTAAGACACTGGGAGAAAAGTGGGAGGAAAAGACAACTTAAAAAAAAAAAGCAGCCTCTAGCATCAGTCTTTAGTCCTCAGTTTCTCGTCTCAATTTTAATCCATGAAACTTTTAAACATGAGAGATATGGAATTATGAACTGCTTAAACCAGCTGTGATCCTGATGTTAATCCCACTAGGTGAGAATAAGACCACTACCACAATTTTTGAAACAACTTTGAAGCGAGCTTTATTAAATATTGTCCAAGAAGATGAATACTGGTCAGGTTCACACTCAAAATTTCCAGAGAATGATTCTAAATTAAATTAGGCTTATAAAGGCAAAAACTGCAAGGTTACATACTTACCACATTCATCCCATCAAGGTCACACATTAATCCTGACATATTCCCTATCTGTGTCCCTCCCACCTATATCTGACCAAGCACATCCTGTGCAATTGGGACAACCAACCTTATTTATAGAAGTGAAAACATGTGGCCCATTATCTTACACGAACAGCCCAAGCATTCCAGGATGTTATCTGTACCTGGGCAAGCAGAGCTTATAGGTTTATCAATCCTTGGGCAAGTGGGCTTATAGGTTAGAGGCATTTTTGTTTTATAGATCTCTTTTAAGCACAGTAAGTTAAACTCAAAACATAATTTTAACTCTGGCAATGAACTTTCAGCATACTATCTGCACTCTACTGACTAGATCTATAAAGCCATTAGTCTTTATAGGCCCCTGAGTCCCACAATACATAATTTCTTTACAATAAGATCAGCATAAAATCACTACTTGTGACTGTATATTGCCTCTGGTATTATGGCTAATATATGCAAAACAAGTAATAAATTCAACATGAACACTAGGGAGTTACCACAGAGTAGTAACCCTTGTAAAATGTATGCAATTATCCTGGAAACTATTGATAATTTTTGATGATTCTTTTACATTAGAACAAAAGATGAATAAAATAAAAGAAAGCTCTGCTTCTAACACTGGGTTCTATGTCCAAATGATGCACTTGCCCTGAACAATTACTCATTTAAAAAGATGAATATTTTGAACTAAGTATCTGTTCTTGGTTTTTATGTGATAGTCCCATGAAATCTTTTCTTTCAGTGTATTGTAAAGCTATGATATTGGAAATCCATCCTCTTTCTCAATGTGGCCTCAAAAATGAGCATTGCCAGGAGATGCTTCTTTACAAATATTTCTGTCTCACCATTTATTCTCACACTCATTTACCTCCTCTTTTATTCCCTTTCCTTAAGTCTATCTCTTTCTCAATTCTCATATTCTGAAAATTCTCTTCCAAAATGCCTCTACTAGATTCTGCAACAGAAGTGCCATGTTTTTATGGTGTTTCCTCTGTGCCAATTATCCATACGTTTTTCTGCCTTCATAAAATTATGCAAGGAAATGACTCATAGTTCTTAGTTGAACTACGACATCAGACCCGGGATTTTTCTCTTGTTTAGAGACTATCAGTCAAAATATACTCATTAAAATACTAAAAATTATAAAACTTTACTTCATTCAAATATATAGTTGTGTGAAGAAAGGCCTATAAATTTATATATCAATTTTAAATATTTAGTCCACATTCTGGGCAGGTTGATAATTTTATTAGAATTTGATTTATTTTCAAATATGGTCAACTATAAGGCCCATTCCATTTGAACTCATTCCAAGAAACAGCTTGGTAAAATGCTAATGTAAACCTTTGCTTTTGATACAAGACTTGATAACATTTGGTTGTTGTCAAACTCAGCAGAACATTAAAAGAAAACTGGAAGATATTTTTCATAGTCTACTTATTGAGATATTTAGCTGATTTTACTGTTTATTGATAATTTCATGCTCTTTCCAATACTCTTCCAATTTCCCAGTTGTGAACTTGAATGTTGACAACAGATATCTTTCCTTACGGAAATTGTTGTGCCTTCTGATTATTCCATTTAACAGCCCCCACCTCTATAACTTCTTAATAGACTTCTCTAGGATATTCTCCAGAATGTATACAATAAGGAATCACAGAAATGATGAAGAGGAAGTCAGAGAACTTATGAATTCTCTATGCACTCCAAGCATAATTCATCTGTGGCACCTGTTGGAGATGGCATGTTCTATGATATAGAAGGTCTACAGTAATCCTTCCTGCAATCATGTGCCTACCAGCAGCACTGAGAAAGTAGCTGGCAAAGATTTCTTTTTTTTAGTAATTATCTTTGACCAAGTCACTTCCAATTATTGTTGGGAGCAAGCAAGTTATAAATTATAAATAAATTGATTAATGAGGAAGTCAGATTAGTTTATCAATTACTGATTATAGCAATAGTTTTAAAAGTCATTTAAGAAAAGAGATGAAGTTATAAGACATTTTATAATGCTATGTGTGTGTTTGTGTGTATGTATCTCTGCAAATTAATGAGTGGAGGTACACTCGTACATATGATATTGTGTGTAGACTAGAAACTGATGACCATATGTTTTCTTTATTCCATTTTCCACCTTACTTTTTTAAGAAAGGCTCTCCCGTCAGACTTGAAGCTCATAAGTTCAGCTCTATGTATTAGTCAGAAAACCCCTGGGGTCTGTCTTTCTCTACTACAAGTGCTATAGGCATACCTAGTTTTTTGTTTTTGTTTTTGGTTTTTTTTTTAAGAAAAGAAAACAAAGCTGTACACACTGCGTTCTGGTGATCTGAGCTCAGATGCTCTGGTCCCAGTTCTTTTTCCCACTGGTTGGTTATTTTATTCACATTGTTCTCTCCTTGTCCTTAGTATCTCCATCTGTAAATATGCAAAGAAAAAGGTCACTGTTCTAGTGTATGCTTCTGAATGGAGGCATCACCTAACTGTGGGAAATGTAAACAAAATATACTGTCTTTTCTATTAAAGTACTAAATACTACAAACACCATTAATAAATAAAACCTATAAAGAAGCCTCTTGGGAGATATTCAGTTTGTTCCAGGGCTAGAAGTTCTTGAAATCAAAATATGTGCCAGTATAGTCAGCCCTAAACACCAATGCCTATGAGCAGCAGTAAATTAATTCAGTAGGTTTCATTAATAAATTAATATATTTGGTTTTGTGTCTATGTGTGTGTATGTGTGTGTATCTGATAAAAATTCCAGTCAAACACCAATGAATATACTTTCTACAAAACAGCATATGGAAGCTTCTTAAAACAATAGATTACATGCCTGAAGACAAAACAAAATTTGGTGAAATATATAAAAAGAATAATTCCATGTACCCTACATGACAATCATGCAATAATATTTAAAACGGACAACAAACAAAACTCTAGTGAGTATAAAACATCATAGGTTAAACATGGGTTTTTTGATGAACTTGATAAAACTTCATTACTGAGTGATAAATGGGTCAAAGATGAAAATAATAAGAAAATAAAACTATTTGTGGTATTAAATAAATATAAATCTACAACACAAAAATTCCTGTGGGACATATTAAAAGCCGCTCTGAAAACAAAGTTAATAGCTTTAGGGACCTACATCAAAAAAATCAGCAAGACCTGGGCACGGTGGCACATAGCTTTAATTCTAGCATTCAGCAGTCAGCAACAAGTATTTATTTGAATTCCCAAACAGTCTGTTCTATACAAAAAGTTCCACGACAGCCAAGGCTACACAGGGAATCTCTGTCTTGTAAATAAATAAATAAATCAGAAAGAAAACAAATGAATAACATAATACTGCAACTCAACAATTAGAAAAAGCAAGAAGAAATCAAACTTAAATTTAGAAGTTTGATAAGAAATAATACAAATCAAAGCAGAAATTAATAAACTATAAACAAAGATAATGATTCAAAGAATTGGTAAATCTAAGCAATAGGGTTTGTTTTTCTGGTTTTTGTTTTTTGGTTTTTGGTTTTTGGGTTTTTTGTGAAGAGAAAGAAGATTGAGAGAGTCTTGGCTCAACTAATCAAAATAAAGAAACTTATTACCAAAATTAACAGAATCAAAAATAAGCAGGGGAACTTACAATAGACACTAAAAAAATACAAAATATTTTGAGGGAATATTTTAAAAATCTGGACTTCAATAAGCTGGAAAATTCTAAAAGAAATGGATTACTTTTTGATTCATCCAAATTCAAACTTAAACTGATATAGACAATCTAAGAAAGCACGTAGCACTTAAAGAGATGGAAAGATTTGACTAAGAAGAACTCAGGCCCAAATGGAATCAGAGCAGAATTATACTAGACTTAGAAAAAATATACAAGTAATACTCCTAAAAATCATCTTAAAATAGAAATAGAAGTATTAGCCATGAAACATCTATTACTCTAATCCCCAAACCAAGTAAAAGAGGCAATAAAATAAAACCATAGTCCAATAATCCAAATGAAAACAGATGCAAAAATCCTAAATAAATTACTAAAAGCCTGAATAAAAGGCACATATTAATAATAATATTCACCAAGATCAAGTTAGTCTTATCCCACAATTTCAGGGATGGTACAACATATAAAAGTCAATAAATGTAATAAATCATATAAATGGACTTACAGTAAAAGTCACAATCTTCTCAATAGATGCAAAAGAAATATTTGACAAAATCCAACATTATCTCTTGAGAAAAGTTCTAAACCTTAGGACTTCATAGAATATTCTTCAGTATAATAAAAGCTATATGAAAGTCCACAGATAATGCAATCCTAAATGAAGGAAAGCTCAAAGTAGTAATATTAAAATCAGAAAAGGGCTGATCATATCCACATTGCTTTTCAATATCACACTTAAAACACTAAATAAAGTAAGGCAAGAGTAGAAAATTAAAGTTATTGAGTTAGAAAAGAAGTCAAAGTATCTGTATGTGGTTGTTTTAATACATTGGCTCCATAATCCCATAGGGAGTGGTGCTACAAGGAGGTGAGGCTTTGTTGGAGTGGGTATCATCTTATTGGAGGAAGTGTGTCACTGTAGGAGTGGGCTTGAGGGATTGGATGTTCAGGATATGCCCAGTGTCTGAGTCCACGTCTTGTTGCAAAACTGATCAAGATGTAGCCAGCACAATGTTTACCTATATGCCATCATGTTCCTCACCATGATGATGATGGACTGAACCTGTAAAATTATAAGTGAACCACTCTAATTAAATATTTTATTTTATAAGGGTTCATCTGCTCATGCTTTTTCATCACAACAATAGAAACCCTAAGACATAAATTGATACCAGGAATAGGGTATTTCTGTGATAGGTCAGACCATGTTTATATTTGGAGAAATACAAACTTTGGAGTTTGGATTAGGAAAGCAGTGAAATACTTTAAGCACTGCTTAATAGGTCCTACTAGCAGGAACATGGAAGACAGGGGTTCTAAAATTTATTTGAACTATTGGAGGGCTCACTGAAGATCTTTCAGAGGATAGTTTTAGTATATTGCTAAAAGATCATTCTTATGATAAAAAAATGACTGCCATTTGCCCTTATCCAAGGAGTCTGACAGAATCTAAAGTGAAGAGTTTTGTTTATGGCTAGAGTCCACTAATGAGTGAGCACATAACCATATTCATCTTTTTGGATCTGGGTTATCTCACTCAGGATAGTGTTTTCCATTTCCCTGCAAAATTCAAAATGTCATTATTTTTTACTGCTGAGTAGTACTCTAATGTGTATATATTCCACACTTACTTTATCTATTCTTCCATTGAGGGGTATCTGGGTTGTTTCCAGGTTCTGGCTATTACAAATA
>LOEQ01009750.1:18965-30090 GCA_001685075.1 Bramus lutescens
TCTTAAGGAGGGAGGGGGAGGGAGGAGGGTGAGTGGGGGAGCGGGAGGGGAATGTGAGGAGGGTAAGAAGTGTAAATTTTTGAATGGAAAAATATTAAAAAAAAGTTCACTCCAAAAACATAAAACTGTTTTGCATTAATTCCCTTTGAGGAGGAAATCTCAAAACAGCCTAGTATAGACTTCCATGTGAATACCATGATCATGGAAACACTGATAAAGAAAACAATTTAATTGGCTTAGATTGGATGGTCACATGAAAAGAATGAAATTCGACTCATATCTATCACTCTGCATAAAAATTAGCTCTAAGCGGATCTAAGACAAAACTGCTACATGAAAACATAGGCAGTAACCTTCATAATACTGGTTTAATGAAGGACTTTCTGAACAGTACTCTGCTGAGGAAGTCAAATAACTGATAAGTCCAGTCTTATAAAACTAAAAGCTTTTTTAAAGCAGAGGAAAGAAACAATGAAATTAAAGAAGAAACTCAGAATGTGGCAGAATCTTTACCAATTATACATCTGATGGAGAGTTAACATCTAGAATACGCAAAGAACTTAATAAACCAGAGTTGAAGAAAAAATGACCCATATGAGAAATGTGTTATACATCTAAACGGAAAGTTCTCAAACGAAGAAAATAATTAACTAAGAAAAACCTCAAAAATTTACATCATCCTTAGCAAGTGAGAAAATGAATATTAAAACAACTTTGAGGTTTAATCTCAATTTAGTCAGAATGGCTAAAATCAACAACAAATTTTGGGGAGAATGTGGGGAAAGAAGAGCCCTCATTCACTGTTTTGGGGAATGTAATCTGGTACAGCCATACTGGAAATCAGTATAGAGAGTCTTCAAGAAAACCAAAAAAAAATTAGACCATAACTCATTTATCTCATTCCTTAGCATGTTCTCAAATGACTCAACATACTATTCTACAGATATTAGTTCATCAATGTTCTTTGCTTCCATACTCACACTAGCTAGGAATTGGAAACAAGCTAAATGTCTTTCAACAGATGATTAGATATTGAAAGTGTGGCATATATGCATGATGGTATACTATTCAGATATAAAGAAAATAAAATCATAATATTTACATGAGAATGGATATATCTAGGAAACATATTGAATGAGGCATCCCATACCAAGGAAGACCAATGCTACTTGTTCTCTCTCATCTGTAGTTCCTAGCTCCACATTTTGAATTGTGATTATAAAATGGAGTAGGAAAATATAAAGGAACATAGAGAGGTAAGGAGGGACTTGAAAGGGGAATATAATAGGATATGGGTGATATACAGGGGAAAACCTAAAAGGGAAACTCTAGTTCTTAAGGGAGAGGGAGTTCAATACAAAAGGAGGAACAAACAATTCCCAGGTTGTTTGAAAATGCCTTAAGGAATCATATTATTTCATATTTACCTAAATTTGTAAACAATGTGTATAAGCACACATGTGCACATGTACACACACATATACATATGTGTACCAGTAGGCCTGACAGTTGCCCCCACAAGAAATAAAGGCAAACAAAAGCTGCATTACTAGACTCAGAGAATCTCTGTTTCAGGGTAGTCCAAATGACTCCCAAAACAATAAAATTATGACTGTTACCCTTGGTTTTGCCTCAGAGGTTGAAGGCAAGCTGCTATTGCTGAAGACTCAGCTTACATAGGACAAGAGTTTTAGATGATTTAACTGTTCTGACCTAAAATCATCCTTCCTTTAGTACCTCAAAGTACCGTGAAAACAGCTAAGAAGAGGAAGGGAGTAATTAATAGTCCCTCCCAGCTGTGGTGCCTATGAATCCCAATGACAAGTAAGACATCTCCAAACGGTGCAATAGTGACACTCACATATTGGTGGTTACCAACAACTGTCTAAGAAAACTTACCACCCATTCAACCCATCACCCCATGAACAAGAGGTATTACCACCACCACATAATCTCCTAACTCCTTCTGAGTCTTATTCTTATATTACTTATAATTGTAGGCACAACTCCTTATCAAAGAAGCAAATGGAGCAAATCTTTAAATGGAGACCTTTTCAGAAAAGCACAACCTTGCCCAAGGTAGAGATCAAGCAATTGTGGGGAGTTCAGTCCTAGTGCATCCACCTGCAGAACAGCTACTACATCTACAGTTCTGGGAAGATGGCAAAAGGAGGGACAGAAAGATTTAAAAGAATACTAACAAGTCAGCTCTGAGATACCATCCCTTTCAACAGGTTATATGAACATGACCCAAACAGTGGTAATTTCAATAGAAGAATTAGATAGGAAAAAATTACAAAGTATCCAATAGACAAAGAACTACAGGCAGCTCAATATTGCTGAGAGATGGAGCATTAATTTTTTTCCAGACATGAAATTCTGGATTGGTTATTCAATACAAAATGGTTAGCCCAGAAACACAACATAACACAACACAAAAGAAAACAAAAAGATTCAACAAGTTTTATTTATATATTTGTGCTTATGTGTGTGACTAATAATCATGGAACAGAAGAGGTTATCAATCTGAATATAGGAAGGATTTAGGAGAAACTAAAGCGAGGAAAAGAAAGGGAGAAATAATGTAACTATATTTTAATTTAAAGTGTCATTTGAATTTTTTAAAGTGTCATTTGAAGTTTTTTTTAAAAAAAAAGCAAATCAAGCCTAAATATATTAAAATTATGGTGACTAGAGTGTTATGTGATTTTTTCTTTGTAATATTTTACACATATAATAAGACATCTTGGAGATAAGACCTAAGACCAACATAATTCATTGGTTCATATGCATCTTATACACATTTTCTTATGTGACTGAAACAGAATGTCATGGTAAAGGACTTCCTACTTACATGTCAGTGTTAACAGATTTTGAAGTGTTGAAATAGGAATTCTCAGCCTGAACTAATTTAATGCTCACAATATAGCAGATATCATTCAAAATCCAAACAAACCCCTAAAGTTCTTTCCACTATTCTCATAATATTAGAAACAAAGAACTTGATATATGAATGGAATGTTCAACTCCACACAGTCAATAGAGGAAGAACCAGGGTTTGCCAAAGAACACTGCTCTTTTCCTTTCACCTTCTCTAGTAGTTGCTGCGTATTAAATGATTTAATGTTTGCTTTGGGTTTAGGATTGTGTCTAGAACATTTAGAACTAAACATTTAGATAATACTTTTATAGCCAATATTATAGTGTGGGGGTGTGTATGTGTGTGCACGTATATGTGTGGTGTATACAGTATGCATATGTATATGTCAGAGTATGTATATGCATGGGTACATTAGCGAACACTTAAAAAAGAAGGCAGAGAGTACTGCTGGTTTCTTCCTGGATTGTGCCCCAATTTATTTACTTTTTGTTACTTTTGAGATTATCATTTAATCACAATACTGAATTATATCCATTAGAAGCTTTTATTTTTTTAGTATTTAATAGTGATTTCTTGTGGCTTTTCCAGATGTCCGTATATCATTTTACCCATTTCCCTCTTTATCCTATATTTACCGCCTTCCCCCTTCCCTAAGGAAATTCTTTTTCCAATTTCCCCTATCAGATCACTTGTATATTTTTGACCCGTTTCCTAACTTCTTCTGTATTTACCACCTTCCCTGTTTCATTCACCTAATCAGCTCATGTGTATACTGATATCTCCCTCTTTATTTCTATCAAACCCTCATATTCTGGCAATGTTCCTTCTTTCACTTTTCTAATTTCTGTAATTGTTGTGTACTATATACTCTCATTTGAAGATCTGGAACCAGGAGCCTTTCATAAGAGAGAACATACGATGTTTGGGAGTGCATGCATATGAAACGAGGCCAGAGTTTGATGCTGGATTCAGGGTTCCTCCTCTATTGCTCTCCAAATTATGTTTGCAGGATGAGTATCTTTCATTGAAACTAAAGCTCTCACTGATTAAGCATGACTGGCCATTGAGTTCCTGTCTCTGTCATGCTCCGCTTGTTTTATGTTATTTTATTTTATTAATATTCTGACATAAATACATTCCCCTCACCCTTTCTTTCTTTCAAACCCCCTCATATGCCTCTCCTCACTCTTCTTAAACTATGTGTCCTCTTTTTTTATTAATTGTACTTGCATTCCTATATGTATATACATATATTCTTGAATATAAGCTGTTCATGCAATGTTATTTCAGAGCTGACCATTTGGCATTGGATGACCAATTAGTGTGTTCTTGTCTGGGAAACACCACCTCTTCCACTACCAGTTTTCTTCAGCTGTCTATAGATTGTAGATTTGAGGCATTGTGGGATTTTTCCATCTGCTTTGGCCTTTCTGTTGCTGTCATACATGCTCAACTCATGTTGGGGCACTCTGATTTTCAGTGAATGCTGTGGTTCCATATTTAGTTCCTTCTGCTTGTGTGTCAAATATTTTACTGACTAAGGCATTTCCTCAGACCTTCCTTTTTAAAATTATGGTGAACTGACATACACAGGAAGAAAATTTTATTTACGTTGTTTTGAGTCTATTCTCTTACCTTGTATGTAACCATCATTGTATTCTTTTCTAACATTTCTATTTCAGTCTTCAACCTTCTACGTCAGCTCTACATCATTCCTTCATATTCCCCACTCCATCAATTCACTTCTAATTTTAAATTTTCTTCCTCTAAAGCTGTCATCAAAACTGTTAATACTAACAGGCAATTTTGTCATCTTAATCTTGACTTTCTTCCAAATTCTCACTTCCAAAATAGGATACTTTTTATTACACACAGCCCATTACAGGATATTAAAAGTTCCACACACTGACAAAGGGTTCCTTTATAACAGGTCCCTCTCCTGACCTAGTTCCCAGTCACCTGCTTCTTTCCTTTTTTTGGTAAATGGAACATCAAACACATTCCAAGAATTTTGATACAAATCTTTTAGAACTCTTGGCTACTTTGGAACTAACAGCCCTTCAGTTGAATCTTAGCATCTTGGGCTGGAGAGATGGCTCAGCCTTTTAAGTGTAGACTCACAAACAAAAATTGAGTATTGGCATATTCATCTGTAAAATGCCATGTGATATTGATAGAAAAATAGTTAAACCTTAAATAAGACAATTTACATGAAACAGTCTAAGAAGTGCTGAACTTTTTGAGAGAAGCCAGTTTTATTGTAAACACAATCCTATACCAAAGGATGTTGGCTATTTTGCGGTCAAAACTTGATGAGCTACAATTTTAGGTATAATCTAAGAAGCATATTATGTAAAGATGGCAGTTATAATATTGCAATTGACTTCTATCTCTTTCATGCTCTAGAAAAAACAGAAATACATTATGAATCTATAGTCAAGAATTCATTTTTCTAAGCCCTTTTTCTGACCCTTGATGACTATAACTACAGAAAAGCCATATGAACTAAGTAAGATGATTTATGTGGCTAAGTGCAGGACTAGATCATAATTATATATATACACTCTTTAAAAGTTCAGCCATCACAAAATGTATCAGAAAGATGTAAGAAAAGATTTCAAACAATGCTTCACTTTAATTGGAGCTCAAATTTCACTGTAAAAGCAAATTTTTTGACACAGGGCTCTCATTGGTAAATCATTTTTATGAGTTTTTTCCCCTTTTTTAAAAAAATGTTATTAGAGATGAAACTTCTATTATCTAAATAGTATGTTCTGTGACAAGCTTCTAAAGTCTACTATACTCAGTTCTTCAATAAATTCTTCTGGCATATTGTTTAGGTTTTGTTTGGGCTTTCTCAACATTTTTTTTTGTTTCATTTTGAGACAGCTATTACTACATAGCCCAGCTGTCCTAGGACTTACGATCCTTCTGCTTTTACCTTCTTAAGTGCTGGGTTTTCAGGCATCTTTCCCCTGTTCCTAATTTGTTCAGGAGTCACTCTGAGATAAACAAAAAGGTGAACACAAGGACTTAAATACAATAAGCAGATTAATCTTGAAGAGTATATTTAGTACTATAAGGTAAAGGAAAATTTACATAAACCCATAATAATTCAGATAATTATGTAAAAATTTTTATCCATTATCCATCCATCCACCCATCCACCTACCCATCAATCTGCCTATTCATCCATCCACAAATCTATCTATGCATGCATTTTTCTTCATTATTAAGAATTTATTTAGTCACCTCTAGGCATTTAGTAAGGCCTCAGGAGATAACACAAACTATTAGGTAGACTTTCTTGCTGACAAGAGCTCTAAGCCTAGTTGCTTGTAAATTGCTCATGATGTAATTAGACTGAATGAGTATCAATGTATATTTATGAAATAAGAAAATATCTTAAGGGCTGGCAAGATGTCTCTGTGGGTAAAAGCACTTGCCACTAGACTAATGGCCTGATTTTGATACAGAGTCTGCATGGAGCAAGGAAAGAACCAATTCACTCAAGCTGTCTCCTGATTTCAGTTTATGTATCATGCACACACCCCAATAAATAAAGTAATGAATTAGATTCAATTTTAAAGAAAATACCTTGAAAACACGTAACCCAGCTAAATATCTTTTTGTATTCCTCTGTAATGACATTTATTCATTTATGTTTTTTTTCTTACATTTAAAGATGAAACAAGTATTAGCTGGGCTTGTAATACATTTTGGCATTTTGATACCGGCCTTTGGAAATGCAAGAAAATCTGATTCTTTCAGCTTTTCCTTGGTGAGAATTTAGACAGGAAATGAATATTAATTGAAATTTAACAAAGGTACAACTTATATCTGAGGATGAATAAGAAAAGTGGAGGCATGTTCATTCTATATAGAATAAATAGAATAGAAACATGTGAGAAAAGTGTAGGGGCAACGAGTAACTTTCTTAAGGGCAGGTTACATGACTACCAGTAGGTGGCCAACACAAAACGAAGTTAATGATATTTTTCAATGGTTTGGAGTCATAATGAGTTTTGTCTAGGCTTTTTTTTTTCATGGTTTCCAGTTTTGTATTCTTATGAGATTTCCGGGTGTGCAAATGTGTCTGTTTTTGCATCTGTATATGTTTCTTATTCTTTTTCCTGGACTCTTTTTCAATTTCTTTCTTTGTTTTGTCTTTCTCTGGTTTGTTTGGTTTTATTTTATCTTTTTTTCTCTTCTAGGTATATTTTTAATAATGAGTGAGAACAAGATTGGTGTGAATTTGGGTGGAAGAGGATCTAGAGAAGTTAGGGGAAGAAATATTGTAATAAGAACATATTGTATGGAAAATACATTTTCAATTAAAAGAAAAAAGTATCATAAATAACTTGGACCATGTTAAAGCAAAGGACTGGAGGACTGTATAATGTAAAATCTTGTTGGTTATGTTAAGTTTTATTTTTGTCTTAAGAACCGTAAGATACAGGATTGACAAACATCATCAGAAAATCCCTGATTGGATTTGAATTTGGAAAAGATTCGAGTTGCTACAATGCAGAGACTGAATTGAAGATGGGCCAGGATGCCCAAGGCATAGTTAGAAGATGGTGCAGTAATTCAGGGGAGACACAGTTAGCAGTTAGCCTGTAGGGTGATGATAGAGATGGAAAGAGGGGAATGGAGTGAAAATAGCTGAAATATGAGATTAATAGCATTATAAAGAATAAGGGTATCATGGATGAGAGCAAAGATAAGTGGCAAACAACTTTTACTACTCGATCATCTTTGACATCACTGGGAGATGTCTGGGCAGAGGATGTTGTTTCTGGCATTCTCAGTCATTCCTTTCTGTTTCACATTCTTGCTAGAGGAACTTTAGCAAACTTCAATATGTAGTTACTCAAAGTGTCAAAGTTTGTCCTTTCTTTATTCTCCCATCCTCTCTTTTTCAATACTTCCTTGATATATTGTCCCAGGATCTAATGATATATTGCCAGGTTGCCCCCAAAATTACTTACATCAGTGGCTCATTTGTCATCAGACATCCTTTCGCAGTGTAGGGATATCTGGCAATGTCTGGAGATACTTTTATCTTCCCAACTGAAGTTATATCATATGCAACAACTTGAACAACTTGGCCACTGGTATCTAGTGGATAGAGAAATGTTTGTGAGCTTTTTTTTTTTTACCATGCATGGGATAACTATCTAGAGGTACAAGGTACAATGCTCTACCCAAATAGATAGAACATAAAACTCTCTGCTCCAAAAACAAATAGAGTTAATGTCATAGAAGTTAATACTTCATAAAGTTAGATAAATAGAAAAATATTGCAGTAGCTTTCTACAGAAGATAAATTTAAAACTGTGAAAACAAAAATTCAGATTGCAGGACCTAGCAGACCAAAACTCCACTCTGGAGGGGAAGGCAAGAAGGAATCTGAGGCGCCACATTTCTAAATGAAAGGCAGGAGCAAGACCAGGCAGGTAAAAGTATAGTTTATGACCTAAACCATTAGCTGATTAGATTTTCCATAATAAGGGTTTGAGGCCCAAATATATTACAGTGTTTATCTTTGGGTCCAAACTACAATAATCATCTATCACATATGAGACTGGAGTGGGGGAAATATAAAATATTTAAAAGCTTCTGTATCTAATTTATTGAATTATAACTGTAAGAACAAGACATAAACCTCCTGAGTACAAGGGAATACCAAGGAAGAATTGGCAGGTAGTTCTCATCTTGTCCTGTTGTGAGAGACTGAAGCACAGATGTTCCTTCACTCAGGGATGCAGAACAGTGGAAGTTTTTAATGCTATATGTATATAAACCCCGCACCTTGCAGAGAGTGAAGGGATAGAAGAGCTTATCCTTGTATTCTGGATTTTTTGGCCATTTTCCTTATGACTCAGCATCAGATTCCTCTCTTCCAGATGGTATTTTTAACTTATTGTATTTTATCTTTAATGTAATCATCTTGGAGATTTTAATTGCTTATTTCCAATACTCATTTCCATTCCAGTGAAAACAGAGGAAGTAGATCTGCTCCCCTTTCAATAATATGAAAAGAAAACAATCACGGAAACTACTCAGCATGAATAGTATTTAGGTTTCCAATGAAAGGTCTGTTATGTGTCAGATATATGCACCTGTATGCATATGCGTGTGTGCTCAGAATTCTGCATTTGCATTTCTGCGTTTTGCTGGAAGGAAATGCCTGATTAGAAGCTCGGCTACATTGTTATTTATATAATAATTTGAGATCTGTAAGTCTATAAAGTTTCTTTTATTTTTATTTTTTTTAGCTATTAGGATAAACTATACCTCAATTTATACTAAGGGAATGAAGCTCTATGGAAATGCAACATGGAGACATTTTGAGAGCTTTCTGTTCCACCGTAAGGTACAGAAATGAGGGAGAATTAAATGGGCTGTACCCTGGAAGCCGTTCTCTCCTGAACTCTCAGTTGTGGGTTTTCTCTTCCCTTTCAGTATGCCAGGCCATCTGGTGAAACATCACATTTCAGTCATCAGCGATGTCTTGTCTATTCAGCTTCTCATGCTGAAGTTGTGATCCAAAACCTCAGGCACTGCTATCAATCACACCAACTTCTCTTTCATTTTTATTCTTGGGATGAAGGTGAGATTTTTCTTTTGAAAAGAATCACGATAGATCTCAGCAAACTTTTCATTTTTGAGCATTCCCAACTCCACAGGCACTTACTTTAGTAACTGGGTTCTCCTCCAGCTGTCTTTTCCAGGCCTTTGCAAAAAACTCATGTCTATGATCTCATGCTTCAGTTTCTGCTTGTCCTTTAGTACATTTTGCTCCTTCCCTGTAGTCTACAGACATGTTCAAACCCCACACCACTAAACACCTCAATCTGACTCTTGCCTTGAGTCTTCCCAATTCTTCCTTCTCAGATTGCATGAGAAGATTCTCTCTCCTCCTACTCACCCTCATTACATGTGATTTACATACAAACACCTTTACAAAAGCTGCACTGACTTCCTTACTGCTCTATCACCTGGTCCCACACAGGTCGTCATCCTTGACATCCATGTATTTGGTGTTGTTGACCCCTTACTCCACATTGTTTTCTTTCCCAACAGTGTGACCTGTTCAACAATGTGGCCTGTGGCCTGTTCCTGGCTCCTGGCTCTGTTTCTCTCTCCTCACCTTTTGGTGTTCTTTCTCCTCTGCCCTTGATCGACTTATTTTTTTGTCTTAATACTCTATTCCGTCAGCTTCAGCTATTATACAATACTAAAATCTACATGATGTGGAATCAACGTTCGTACTCCCTTTGAACAGAACGTTTTGCATGCTTCCCTGGAAGTTCCATATACTCCTCAAACTCACTATATCCAAAGCCACATTCAATATTTACATCAGGTGTTCATAACTAGTTTCTTTGGAGCCATTGTTAAGCTTCTCCGTACTCTGATCCCACTATAGTCCAAACTCACTGGGACCATAAATATACCTGGAGTCAATTCAAATTCTCCTGTCTTTTCCAAGTATCTGATTCTTTACTTTTGCTTGCTTTATTTTTCACATGAAATAACACTTTCTGGGTCCTTATAACCACTGGCTGAGTTCACATTTAGTTCATGGAAATAACAGTTCAAAACAAAAACAAACGAAAGATCATTTCTGTTCTAGTGGTGCTCTATTGTTGCAAAAAGATACCATGATCAAGGCAATCTTATGAAAGAAACTTTTTTTGGTGGGGGGGGTGGAGGCTTTTTGAGACAGGATTTCTCTGTGTTAACAGTCCTGATTATCCTGAAACTTGCTTTGTAGACCAGACTGGCCTGGAGCTCAGAGAGATTCACTTCCCTCTTCCTCCAAAGTGCTGGTATTAAAGGCATAGCCCACTAGTGCTCAGCATAATAAACTATTTAATCAGCAGCTTGTTTATAGCTTCGAAATCACAAAGCTCTCCCCCAAGTGACACACCTTCAGTAGGGCCACATCCCCTCCAGCAAGGCCACTCTTCCTAATCTTCCTGAAAACTTCCAAGAACTGACAACCAGATATTCAAATACAAGAGGTTATTGGGGTCATTTTCCTTCAAAACACCTGTTCTTCTAGAAGAAGAGAAAACTTTTTGTAACCTGCCTTGGGATATAAATCTCAAGCAGGCCCTGTGTTTGAAGTTTGTTATCATGGTATTGCAGCTTTGGACTTCTTCCATACAGGGAGTGGTGGCGCATGCCTTTAATCTCAGCACTTGGGAGGCAGAGGCAGGCAGATCTCTGTGA
>LOEQ01009750.1:57250-67621 GCA_001685075.1 Bramus lutescens
AAATATGAGTTGCTCAACAAAGTAAATGTAATTAAATCAATTCCATACACGGAATCAGAAACCCAAAATCCAGGAGTAGAGAAGAGCAACCCGGAAGCTGCATATGCCTCCATGTGACAGAGTCGCCCCACGGGGTTGCAGCTTTCAGCAACTGCTTGCGCTCTGATTCGCGCCACTGAAGCGCTGTGCCTGCAAGGGAGATTTAAAAACGACTCAGAAAAGAGCAAACTAGGCAGGCAGAGACTGTCCAGGCTTGTGGAGTCCAGGAGGCATGGAGTTTAAATCCACATGAGGAGGCAAATGATTGGGTGTATGGGGGCTTGAAGCCAATCTGAGGTGTGTAGAGAGAAAATATAAACAATTGCAGCAAGAAAAGCCACTGTATGATAATTTATATTAAACTGCTGACTCAACGCACAGGGCACAGGCCACGGCTGAGGGAGGGCTCATGCCAAGCCAAGCTGGTGGCAGGCAGCCAAGCAGGGGGAAGGAGGGGTCCTAAAACCAAAAGTTTGGGCCCCAGATGAAGGCATAAGTCATAAACAATCCCACACCAGTTCGGAATTATGATTAATAGAATAGTTATTTATTTAATGGGGAAAACTTACAGATCACCATCCCAGACAATAGCCCTCTGCACAATGAGAAAAGGAACCTAGTTGCTGGAAGTGGAGCCGGAAGCCACAGAAAGAGCAGAGAGAAGTTGCTGCTTTTTTAAAGAGAGAGAGAGAGACCATGCCCCAATGGGCTGGTATCTCAGAGGCTATTGGCTGAAGGAGCTCCCACAACAGGGAGCTCACAGATCACAGTCTTCTGCTTGAATAGGAAACAGCAACTGAATTCCACAGCCAGAAGAGAAAGAGAGTCTGGATGCGTGCTTTACATCAGCATTTATAGTATAGGAGGCCACGCCCAAGTGGGTGGGCAACTTCAAGGCTGCTGAATGTAGGATTTCCTACAGCACCTCCGCCTTTTGTTTAAATAAGAGAGTTCTAAGCCTAATACAAAATTATATAGAATAAGAACAAATATCAGGTATAAAACTAGAATTAAAACCAGCATAAACAATATCAAGCAAGAAACTTGATAAATATTTCAATAATTATCCTATTCTAAGGAGTTTAAGTTTTGCATTATAAATAACTTGGCCAAGTCATGAGAGGAAAGTAACAACAACTATGTAGTCTTCAACCACATCGAAGAACCTAGAAGGGAAATAATATTACTTGAGGAATCAGGAAGGGCAATCAAACAACTTCTAAAATTTGCAACAAATGACAGAGACAACTGGCTACCTAGGCAATCACCCAAACTCTCATTTGCAACATTTGAGCGACCAACTTTGTCTAAGGCCTAGAGTACTGCCAGACCATTTTCAGAGGCAGGAATTTCCTCAAAGCCATCTTACCCTGTCTTGGCAAGATTTTACAGTGGGTTTTTTTTTGTATCCTTGAAGAAGGATGCTTAAAAGAAATTCCACACTAGCTCAGAGTTGAAAAATAGATACTTATTTATGGTAGACTAACAAATCAGAATCCTTCCTCTGCTTGAACAGAGATCAGAAACTGAAATCTGCAATCAGAACAGCGAGGCTGGAAAAGAGGCTGGACACATGCTCTAAATCAGCTTATATAGTATAGGAGGCCACACCCCAGTGGGCAGGTAACCACTAGCTGTAAGACTTCCTACAGCATATCCTTCTTATTCTGTCTAGACATTGTGCATTTTGTCAGTGGTCAATGCCCAAAGGCCAGTTTTGCCAAGAAGTAAACAAGCTCCAAGTAGAGTGTCTTTGGTGTTCAACATTCTCTCAGGAATAGATTGGTGTTGCCAGGAGCAATTGTGTCTCACATCAGCAGATCCCTAAGTTATTTAAATTCCATATTCTATAGCTCTTTGAAGTGGTTGAAGATTACTTATCTATGCAGAATGCAATCCCTATGTATCTAAAGACCCTGATTAGTCTAATTATAAGTATGACAGACATGGATGACTATTGATCTATAATTTTTAATTTCTATATAACTTAAATACTAAGACTTCATTTTAGAATATTAAAAGATCTTTAAACAACTGTGCAAAAAATGAGGACAATGACCTCGAAGTGTAAGCAATATGTAAGTAACTTCATCAGAGGTAGAAATGTATATTTCACTTAAGCAGAGGTAGAAGCATGCATGCATGCATATAATATGACAAAATAACTTTGCCTAGGTGTACATGATGAAATATGAAACAGATGAAAATAGGAACATATTCAATAAAATTGAAGTTTGTATCAATATACAAGAATATATACCAATGTAAATTGCCTATAAATAATAGGTCACAAGTATTCACTCTATTATTTACTATTATTATTAGTGTGAGTAAGATCACACCAATCTATTATCCCATCCAATTTCTCTTTTTTGTCAAAGAAATTCCTGAGCTTACATAATTTGCCCAACTCCCAACCATATAACAATTATAGTCAACTCTTAAATGATGTACCTAACCTTGAGGAAAAACTTTGTTGGGAGAGGGGACACCATCTTCTAAAATTAATTCCAGCTGTCATGGGGGCAATGTTTTTTTTTTCTATGGGATCCTGTGAAAGTAAAATGATGGTTAAGTTCCATGATTACTGTCTGGTATAATTGTTAATAATCTCTGAATATTTTGTAGTGTTTTTCTTGAGCAGCTGGCACACAAAAGAGGTCTTACAGTAGTGCTCTTAGCATCATGACATCATATCAACCAGGTGGAGTTATTGTGGAGCCCCATCTTCTTCCTGGAAACTTCAAAGATAATTGAAGGAAAATTCATTGTTCATTACAGAAAACTTAAACATTATTTATACAGATATATATTCAATGAAAGGTATGATAGAAACAAAAATAGGTTTAATGAAAAGTAAAATATTTTCTAAATTCTTTCTTCTTTCTGTCCCATATCATGGCTCTGGACATGAGACAGAAACTCTGAATTTTTATTTTAACATCATACTTGGATTTAGAGAAGGACAGAGCCATTGTCCAACTCCAAAGTCAGCTTTTATTTTTAAGTGAGTCATGACTATTATTGTAGTTAGTATTCAAAGATTCTTGCCCTCAGATGACTTGACCTCATTAGTGATAATTCTCTTTCCTTGGTGACCCTATCTGGATAATCATCTTTTCTTCTTTAGGTCTCGATTCCCAAGTCCCTTAACTTTTGGAAGAGGAGAATTTTTCTGCAAAGACAAGAACAGAACCCTGCCCCAACCCTTATGAAGTTTCCTTACCACATGATTGGTTGTCACCTCTGTGGATGAGCCATCATTTCTCTTTCTCAAGTGATTTCTCTTTTTCAAACCAAATCTTTATTAATTTTGATGGTATCCAAAACTTTCTGAGTTGAGACACCCCATATCTGTAATTTTAGCTCACGGAAATAAAAATGTTTCTTACATTATACACATAAGCTCTATATAAAAGGGATAGTCAAAATAAAATTTTGCCATTGGGAAACTCCTTGATGGGCTTTCATGTCAAATTCAGATTGGTCATTTCTTGTAACCATGAAGAAAATTCTTTCCCAGAGCAATTAAATAATCTAATGCTTATAATATGAAACCACCATGCTGCTCTGGATTATAGAAATACTATAGAGGAAAAGAATCCATTGCATGGAGTATGAATGCCTCCTTTTCTGCTTTTCCCTTCTCCTACTACAAAGTACCTAAAAATCCATCAAGGAAGTTGAAAAAACTGTGGTTGGCTCATGCCCTTTTAGGGATTTTGACTCAAGAAATCTGGGCAGAGGCCATTGAATCTGCTTCTCAAGAAGAGTTCCTGATGTGTTGGATAAAGGGACCCAGAATTACACTTTTGAAACACTGACCAATACCTGAAAAAAAATTATTTGTTTTCACATTTTATCAGCTATTTTTTTTATTTATCTCTCTCCTTTCTTTTACTTGTCTGACTTTGTCCTGCCCATCCACAATTCACCTCTACAAATCCTGTACCCCTTGGGATACTGCTGTACCCTTACCACAGTTTCATCTTTGAATGTAGAAGAATGACCTTTTATTATAATTCAGGTTATAAACACCCATCCATCAGGGTATTTCCCATATCTTCTTTGCAGAACAATAACTAAGTGAATTGCTTTCTGTTTTGTGCATGAACAATCATTTATCTATTACCCAAAACATCACTAAATACTTAACTATGCAATATCTCATTGATTTGCTCCATTCCTACAACAATCACTAACACTTTTCATTTTACAAATGAGAATTCTGGACATTAGAAATGATAATTGGCTTTACCAAAAATATAGCATTATTAAACATTTGGATAGAAAACAAAACCCACCTTTGAAACTTTTTCTAATGCCTTTATCATACCCAGTCACTTTCTTCATAAATTATGGCTCTAATATTATTTCTTATTCATTAAAAGGCTTCTCTTACCTGTGAGGTGATATACAGGCCAAACTATTTGCCTTGATACATCAGATATATGGCCTATTGACTGGCTAACTGTATGAATATTGCAATAGAAACATACAGGACTGAATTCCTGGGTATGTACTGTTATGGAAGTTTAGTATTTTGAGACTATTTAATATGCATGCCTGTTAGAACAGCATCTTTATTTGCGACAAGAACATTTTATATTCTCCATTACATTAATTTTGTAGAATACCTGATTCTAGACAAATAGGAAAAGCAATTTCTACGTGAACAGTTCAAAGATTGGGGAACACATTCAAATCCATTCTTCTCAGTACTGATGGCAATGGAATCTGGACCAGACAGTTTAAATAAAAAGCTAGCTAGTTGTATTCTTTGATTTTTCTTTTCTGAAGTTTTTCTAGGTCCCATCAGTTGTCAGTGTCTGAGGATTTTCATCCTAGACTCCCTGTGAATCCTCCAATTCACAGGTAATCAAAATTTTCCTTAATTAGACAAAGATTGTTTCAGTAACTTGCCTTCAAGAATTTTACAGGATATGTATACAATAAGCCAATTTTGCTTTGTTTCATTGCATAATACATTTTTCATATTTTTTATATTTATGTAAGTGTAGCTTTGGTGTACATTCATGTGCATATGTATGCTTGTATGTATGTGGGCACATATGTGTGCAAATATGGAGACACATGTCCATGTATGTGTACAGTTTGGAAGTTGATGTTGAGTTGCCAGAGCAAAGGCCTGTATTAGTTAAATCAAAGCCATCTTAGTTCACAAGTTAAGTAAGCTATTGACTCCTATAGGACAAGTTCCAGGCCCAGGAAATAACTCTTATTTCTCCCTGTGAGTTAAGAATGCCTACAGACCTGCAGGTCCCAGGCCCCAGAAGTAATTAGCATTCCCCTGTCAATTAACATTTACAGACCCTCAGTATTTCCTTATCTCTTCCTGTCAGCTAGGGATGTCTTCAGACCTGACATTCCAGTTAGAACAGTTGGATAGCAACCTACCCACCCCGCCCCTGCCATTTTGCTGTATAATGCTCCTGAGAAAAAATAAAATTTGCAACTTGATACAGACTCACTCTCTGGTTTTTCATGACTCTTGTCCCTCTATTTCTCTCCTCCAGGGTCTGGGTAACCTATTCGGACCTCAATCGCTTTCTACTTTACTTATGGAGTCACAATCTCGCAGTGAATGAAGAGCACGGTAGTTCAGGTAGCCAACATATTTCCTGCCTCAGCTAGGATTACAAATTTACCACCACTCCCACTCAGTACTTATCTTAGTGCTAGAAATATTTTTCAAATATTATTATTATTTTTATTTCAAGACAGCTGCCCTGGGACTAGCTCTGCAGACCAGGCTGACCTCAAACTCACAGAGATCTACCTTTCTTTGACTCCCACGTGCTAGGATTGAAGGTGTATGGCACTTCCTGGAGGTGATGGAAATCTTAACTCAGATCCCCATGCCTGCACATCAACCCCTTTACCTGTTGATCCAGTTCTTTAGCCCTGCACTAGACAATTTTGAAATGCAAATAAAACCTGTAAACTAGAACTGAACAAGGTATAGTTGACATTTTGAAGATTTCATTTTGAGATGGGAAAGAGGAGGGAGAAAGAGAAAAAAATATTTCATTTGTGATAAACAACCTTTGACATGAAAATGCTTTTACACACTTATTTTGATCTTATAACTGTTGCTAATTCTGTACATGTTTGAAGAAGCAGATTCTTTGCTCATATTTTATGAAACAAACCACCTAGCATTTCCAGTCACTGTAAATTTCTGATTCACAGTTATGGCAACAATGGCCACTGGGTTTGATATTATTTACTGAAAGGAAACAATACAATTTTAGGAGATTTTTGTCTATATTAGCTTACTTACAGGTATGACAACAAGTCGAGTGAGTAGAGACTCTGTTAGGGAACTGATTTGAAATGCATGGCTTGCTAACAGTAATGTGTTATGAAGTTTAAGCCACTTTTAAAGGGAGTATAAGTGCCCAGATGAAAAGCTCAGTCATAAAAGTGTTTTATTAGTTCCTGCGCTAATGTAAAATCATTTCCAGGAAATTTAGTAACTAGTACAAACTCTCAAGGCAAAGAAACTCATTCATTCATTCTCTTACCAACATTTATTGAATACTCATTTCATGATGAATTCTGGAAATGTGAAGATAAAGCATAGTCTTATAAAACAATTAAAAATTGTATGTGAAGCGTTTTGTCTGTGGGGTCCTTGGCCCACTGGGAGTTCCTATTCCTGTGCTGAGAAGGTCCATCCAGAGGCGTGAGTGTGTACTCACCCTAGGCAGAAGGTCTGGGAACAGAACACAGGGCCCCTCCAACTCCTGCTGCAGGGGCTTCTTTTTTCCATATGACCCTGCCTCTGCCAAGCCTGCCCTATTGTCTGTCAGGTCCTTGGCCCAGGAACAGTTTCTGCTCCTGCACTGAGGAAATCCACCCATAAGGGTGAGTGTGTGCCTACCAGGCCAGGAGGTCCCTGGAAGGTAGTGCAGGGCAACTCTATCTCCTGCTGTAGGGGCTTCTTTGTCCCAAACGTCCCTGCCCAACCCAAAGTCCACCTTTCTGTCTGCAGGGTCCTTGGCCCACCAGGAGTCCCTGTTCCTGTGCTGAAGAGATCCATCCAGAGGAGTGAGTATGTGCCCCCCATGCAGACGGTCTGGAAGGGAGTACAGGGCCCCTCCAGCTCCTGCTGCAGGGGCTTCTTTGTTCCACATGACCCTGCCTCCCTCAAGCCTGCCCTATTGTCTGTGAGGTCCTTGGCCCAGGAACAGATGCTGCTCTTGCACTGAGGAGATCCAGCCAGAGGGCACACTTTTCCATCTGTGGGGTCCTTAGGTCCACAAGCGTGACCAGCTCCAGTGCTGAAGGGCCCTAAGAGAGGCCAGACCAAGAAAATTCCCCAAGTACACAGTCAGTCACAGCAAAGATTAGACCAAGACACCAAGACTCTCTTGCCTTCATTTGAAAGAAGAGATGGGCAGGCGCCAAAGCAAGAATTCCTACAACAACCTGAAAAGCAACATGACATCACCAAAATCCAGAGATCACGCAACAAGGAGAATTGAACACCCTATTTCAGAAGAAGTAGAAGAAATCGACTTTAAACGCAACATTATGAAAATAATAGAGGACCTTAAATAGGATGTGAAAAATCCCTTAAAGAAACAGAAGACAAACAAAAAGGTAGAAAAAATGAATAAATCTCTCAAAGATACCCAAGAAAACCAAGGAAAAGCAATCAAACAGGTAATGGAAACAGTTCAAGAATTGAAAAATGAAATGGAAATAATAAAGAAAACACAAACCAAGGGAAGGCTGGATATGTAAAATCTGGGTAAATGAATAGGAACTATAGAGACAAGTACAACAAACAGAATACAAGAGATAGAAGAAGTAATCTCAGACGATGAAGATACTATAGAGGAAATAAACTCATGGATTAAAGAAAACAACAAATCCAACAAATTTTTAAAACAGCACATCCAGGAAATCTGGGACATCATGAAAAGACAAAACCTAAGAATAATAGGTGTAGAAGAAGGAAAAAAATTACAGCTCAAAGACCCAGAAAATATATTCAGCAAAATTATAGAAGAAAACTTTCCCAACTTAAAGAAGGATATTCCTATGAAGGTACAAGAAGCACAAAGAAAACCAAATAGACTGGATCAAAAACAAAATCCCCTCACCATATAATAATCAAAACACAAAACATACAGAACTAAGAAATAATATTAAGAAATGCAAAGGAAAAAGGTCAAGTAACTTATAAAGGGAAACCTATCAGAATTACACCTAACTTCTCAATGGAAACCATGAAAGCCAGAACGTCTTGGATAGATGTGCTACAGACACGAAGAGACCATGTATGCAAGCCCAGACTACTATACTGAGCAAAGCTTGCATTCACCATTGATAGAGAAAACAAGATATTCCAGGACAAAAACAGATTTAAATAATATATAGCCACAAACAAGCCTTACAGAAAGTACTAGAAGGAAAACCACAAACCAGGGAAGCCAACAATACCCATAATAACACAGGCATCTAACAACCTTCCACCAGCATAACTCAAAGAAGGGAAACACACAAACACTACCACAAAAATATAGCCAGAGATAACAACCACTGGTTATTAATATCACTTAATATCAGTGAACTCAATTCACCTATATAAAGGCTCAGGTAAAGAGAATGGATACAAAAAGAGGATCCAACATTCTGCTTTTTACAAGAAACACACTTCAACCTCAAAGACAGACACTACTTCAGAGTAAAGAGTTGGGAAAAGGTTTTCCAATCAAATGGACCTAAGAAACAAGAAGGTGTAGCTATCCTAATATCTAACAAAATAGATTTCAAACTAAAATCAATCAGAAGAGATGGAGAGGACACTTTATACTCATAACAAGAAAAATTAATCAGGAGGAAGTCTCAGTCCTGAATATCTATGCCCATAATATAAAAGCATCCACATATGTAGAAGAAACATTACTAGAACTCAATTCATACATCAAACCCTAAACTCTAATAGTAGGAGATTTCAACACACCTCTCTCACCAAAGGACAGGTCAACCAGGTAGAAAATTCACAGAGAAATAAGAAAACTAACAGATGTAATGAAACAAATGGACTTAACAGATATCTATAGAATATTCCACCCAAACAGAAAAGAATATACCTTCTTCTCAGCATCTNAAGAAATTAAAGTCTTCCTTGAATTCAACAAAAATAAAAACACAACATACCTAAACCTATGGGACACTATGAAAGCAGTGCTAAGAAAAAAGTTCATAGCACTAAGTGCCCACATAAAGAAAATGGAGAAAGCTCACATTAGAGAATTAACAGCACACCTAAAAGCTCTATAAAAAAAAAAGCAGACTCACCCTGGAGGAGTAGAAAACTGGAAATAATCAAACTGAGGGCTGAAATCAACAAAATAGAAACACAGAAAACAATTCAAAGAATCAATGAAACAAAAAGCTGGTTCTTAGAGAAAATCAACAAGATTGACAAAACCCTATCCAAACTAATCAAACAGTAGAGAGTGAACGTGCAAGTTAACAAGATCAGAAGTGAATAGGGGGACATAACCACAGACACAGTGGAAAGTCATAGAATCATTAGATTTTATTACAAAAGCCTGTATGCCACAAAATTGGAAAATATGAAAGAAATGAATATTTTTAAGGTAAGTATCATATACCAAAATTACATCAAGAAGAGGTGAACAATGTAAATAGACCTATAAGTCATGAGAATTTAGAAGCTGTCATCAGAAACCTCCCTACCCAAAAAAGCCCAGGACCAGATGGTTTCAATGCAGAATTCTAGCAGAACTTCCAACAAGAGATAATACCTATAGTCTTTAATGTTTTTCACAAAATAGAAACAGATAACTCATTGCCAAACTCCTTTTATGAAGCTGCAATAACCCTGATACCAAAATCACACAAAGACTCAACCAAGAAAGAGAATTACAGACCAATCTCACTTATGAACATCAACACAAAAATTCTCAATAAAATACTGGCAAACCGAAACCAAGAACACATCAAAAAAATTATCCATTATGATCTAGTAGGCTTCATTCCAGAGATGGAGGGCTGGTTCAACATATGAAAATCTATCAATGTAATCCATTATATAAATAAACTGAAAAAATATGATCATTTCATTATATGCTGAAAAAGCATTTGACAACATTCAACAACCCTTTATGATAAAGGTCTTGGAGAGATTAGGGATACAAGGGTCATAACTAAATATGATAAAAGCAATATACAGCAAGCAGACAGCTAACATCAAATTAAATGGAGAGAAACTTTAAGCCATTCCACTAAAATCAGGAACAAGACAGGGCTGTCCACTCTCTCCATACC
>LOEQ01009751.1:0-13193 GCA_001685075.1 Bramus lutescens
ATGTATCTAAAGAACCTAATTAATCTGACTGTATGTATAACAAACATAAACAACAATGTACCCAATATTTAATACTTGTATAATTTAAAGACTAAGACTTCATGTCAGGATATTAAATAATCTGTAAAAAAATGTGCAGCAAATGAGGACAGTGACCTCAAAATATAAACAATGTGTAAGTATCTTGTTCAGAGATAAGAATAATATATAATACAATATGAAATATATCCTAAAAGTTGTATCAATATACAAAATGTCCAGAGGTAGAAACATGCATGTATACAATCTGACAGAATTACTTTGCATAGATGCACAAATGCTGTAAACAGAAATAACAAATACAATTTGAACTTGAGTCAATATACAGAAACTATACCAATATAAATTATCCATAATAGTTCACATATATTCACTCTATTACCCACTGATGTTATCCCCCTTTTTATAAAATAAACATAGTTTCCACCCCAACCCTCTACCTGATACAAGTAACAATTAACAACCCCTAAACGGTGTTCCTAACCCTGAGAACAAACTTTTTATGGAGAAGGGGCATTGTTCTCTAAAAATGAAGACTTGGCTCATTTAAGTGAGTGATTTACCAAATGAGGCATATCCTCAGTCATATCTGTAATTTTAAGTCCTGCCAAAGTCTATATGAACTTTTACTTATAGCAATATATTGAATAGAGAAGTCAAAATTTAATCATTCCCTTATAGCCAAGAGTTTACAGAAGAGCCAGCAAATCCTATGCAGTTTCTCACTAATAGATGTAGCAACATTTTTTCTAAGAAAATATGTACACTTAGAATCACTTCTGTTATTTTGCCAAAAAATGTTCATTTTTAAGGAAAAGTTGAAAAAATAATCCCTTTACCCCTAACCATAGTTTTTCTTCCTCACCTTTAAAGACCATCTCTAATCTCAGTGTCCCACCATGCAACCATGTGGAACCTTCCAGTTATTTTGATCTCTATCTCCTTGATTAAGAACCAATTGAGTCAAATGCTTGATAAGAAGTCATTTAAATGTTGTAATGAAACATGCTATGTCATTTTTCCCCTGTATATGACCTTTCTTGGAAAAGAACACACAGTGAAATTGATTATTACCTTCCAACACCATGGCTTTTAGTCAGTAAGAGTGAACTGTGAATTCACCATGTTTGATGATATATTTAAGTACTTTAGTAATATCAGCACTATCACTCAGCTGCAAATCCTATGATCCACAACACTGACTGCCTGAAATACAGCCTAATATACAGTGACACGTATGTTATAGGAGCAGCCATCAACTTTTTCCCTGGATTCAAGCTTCATTCCAAGAGGTGGAAATCACACTGTTCATAAATGACACTGCAGCTGTAGTGGTAAAGTCACTGAAATCAGATAGGCCGTGGACCTAGGGGGATCTACAACTATTGTTCTGCTATTAAAACATAGCAATAAATATGACTCCTAATGATACACTGCTGTACCCATAGGCTGTGCTTGCTCAGTTTTCATCAGATAAGTTTAATCCAAGTACTCGGGAGGTCAGGCAGGCAGATCTCTGTGAGTTCAAGGTGAGCCTGTTCTACAGGAGTTAGTTCCAGTACAGCTAAGCCTGTGACACAGAGAAACCCTGTTTCAAAAAAGGTAATGTGAATTAAAACAGAGAGCAATAACTACAAAGCAAGCTGAGAGTGAGAGACTTTGGGGCACTCAGTTTTAAATGGGGTATCTTTAACATTTCGGGGTTCATGGATCTATAGGGAAGAGGAATCAAAAAACTCTAAGAACCAGAGTGTTGGGTGACACCAAAGAAACAATATTTTCTAGACATTACAAAATTAGTGCACATATTAACTCACATAGACTTTCACAATACACACAAGATCTGCATAAGTTCTAACGAGATGCAATACCATCAGTGAGAAGGTGAAATGGACATGGGTTCTCAAATTAACTAGCAAATTATTCACAATTCATGCTCACTGGGAAAGGAAAACTCAGTTTTCTCCAACTTCAGGGAAGGTTCCACAGCTAAGAGCACTTAGTTAACATGAACACCCCCCAAAAAAACCCACATCTTTTTCCTTTTTTTGTCTTTTGTTGCTACTATTCATTTATTTGTTTTTGTTTTGTGGGCTTTTGATTCATTTTGTTTTGGTATGACTTTTTTTTTTGTCTTATTGGTCTTTTTCCTTGTTTATTATGAATTTTGGGGTTTTTTTGAAGAGAAAGAGGCAATATAAAGATTGGAGTACATGGAGATGGGGAGGGTATTGGAGGAATAGGAAGAAGGGGAAACATAATCAAAATATATTGTATGAAAAATTTAAATAATATGCAAATAAAATAAGAATAATCATTTAATTGTTTATTTTTCTGATTTTAAGTAATATATCAGAATAAATTACTGAATTTTTATTTCATGGAAGTATATGCATATTTTTTCATAAAAGTATACCAAGTAATCAAATTGTGTATATACAACATGAAAGAGGAAATGATCTACTAAAGAGAAGAAGCTGCCCAGTAGGTGTGAGGAAGCAGAGAAAGAAAAACACCAATAGAGACAAAAAGCAAAGCAAAGTAGGTAAATAAATCCATGGTGAATCTCATATTGTATATGCTAATTCAATGAAAACTAATGAAAAGAATAAAATGCATCCCTACAATAACGTATACTGATATTACATTGCTGCTTCAATATGCATATCATCAGGCAAAGCATAAAGATTCATAAGTGATAAAGGCAGTATAAATGTATTTTCTTTTTATTTATTCTACTCCCCTGTAATATATCCCGACTTGAGCATTCTTCTCTCCACTACTCCTAGTTCTTCCCCTCCAGCCTTCTTCCTTGCAGCTTTGCTCTTCTGTTCCTTTCAGAAAAGACCAGGCCTTTCAGGGTTATCAGCTGAACACGGCATAATAAAATGCCATGAGAATAGGCACAGTCTCATACTGAAACTGAATGGGGCAACCCCGTAGCAGGGAAAGGGTCCCAAGAACAGGGAAAGGAGTCAGAGGTACCCCCATTCTGACTGTTAGGAGTCCTACAAAAACACCAATCTAAACAACCACAGTGAATGTGTAGAGGACCTAGCACAACTCATCCAGGGTCCTGAATTGCTGCTTCATTCTCTGTGAGAACCTATGAGACCTGCTTAGTTGATTCTGTATTCTATGGGCTGATTTGCTGGTGTCCTCGGACTCCTCCGGCTCCTGTAATCCTTCCACCACCTCTTCTTCAGGGTTTCTTAAACTCTGCCTGATGAAGCTTCCTTGAAGACAATTGGGTTAGGCACCAATTGATGAGTATGGGAACATTTCATTTCATTGATTTTCTTTCCAGTCACGTTGAGATCTATCCCACACCATCGGGCCACCCCGCTTCTAGTTTCTGCTCATCCAGGGACTATTGGGCATGGGTCTCCATTTAGACCACTCACTGTTCAGTCAGTCCCATGAGCTCTAAGCCCCTTTGCCCCTGCACATTTTGCAGGTAAGATGAGAGTGGGTCAAAGGTTTTATGACTGGATTGATGTTCCAGTCCTGCCACCTTTCTGTTTACAAGAGATGGTCAGATCAGACTCTGTATCCTCCATTACTATGAGTCCTTGCAAGGGTCGCACTCATAGGTTCCAGTGCACTGGGATTTCACTTGTTCCCCAACTGCCTCCCCAATTCTAATTATCTTTCTCTACACTCTTCACCTACATTCCTCTCTCCCCCATCTGATCTCTCCTGTTTCCATTCCCACCTGTCCCCAGTCCACCCCACCCAGGGAGATCCATGCATCCTTCCTCCCTAGAGTTTTCCTTGTTACTTAGCCTTTCTGGCTCTGTGGATTGCACCTAATATCCATTTATAAATGAGTAACTATCATGTTTGTCTTTCTATGTTACTTTGCTCATGATGATTTGTTTCTAGTTATATCCATTTGCCTTCAAATTTTATGATGTCATTTTTAAATAGATGACTAATACTCCATTGTGTAAATGTACCACATTTTCTTTATCCATTCTTCAGCTGAGGGACTTCTAGGTTGTTTCTAGTTTCAGGCAATTTTGAATAAAACTGCTATGAACATAGCTGAGTAAATGTCTTTGTGGTAGGATAGAGTGTCTTTTGGGTATATGCCCAAGAGTGCTATAGCTGGGTCTTGAGGTAGATTTGTTTCCAATTTTTTGAGGAACCACCACAATGATTTCCTTAGTGTTTACACAAGTTTCAACTTCCAACAGCAATTGAGGAGTGTTCCCCTGCTTCACATCGTCACCTGCAAGAGCTGTCACTTGTGGTTTTGCTCCCAACCATTCTGATTGTTGTAAGAAGGAATCTAAAGGTCGTTTTGGTTTGCATCCCCTGATAGTGCATTTAAGTTTCTACTGTCACAAAATTTTGATCTAATTGAATTCATTCTATTTTAGTAAAAGCAACATGGTAGAACATTTTCTTGGCAAGATCTTGGTTAAACGCTTAAGATATATGAATTCATAAGTCCTGTCTGAAATACTCTTTATTTTGGTACAGGTTTCATGATGATTACTGCTGAAAAATAAGTAAGTTGCACACTGTAATTTATACAATGAAATATCTTCCAGGGATGTTTGTCCTTTTCAGGAAAGGATATACATCTATACCATAAATAACAGTTTTCATATTTTGAACTTTTTGACTAATTGTGTAAAGACTTACTTGCTCTTATTCTTATTTTCTCCTGCATAGGGGAACAAGTTTGCATTAGAAATAAAATGTACTATCTAAGGTGTCAAGTTATTCATAGTCATTGGAAATGCAGAATATGTTTAAGTTATTTCATTTTAAGAGGATTAATTTTTGTCCAACCCAGATAGTGTAATCCATAAATTCAGTCAACTGGTGACAAATGCATTTAAATCATTTGTAAAATATGGAATTAAAGAGGATATTGCTCTAAACTGCGGAACATGTAATTAGCCTCAAAAGAACACATAACCTAGACTAAGTGTTAGAACACATGAAAATCGATGTCATCTAAATGTCCTACACTAGAGTAAGTTGAATGTCTACCTGTTCCTTTCTCTCCACTCCATGCATCCTGGCCATCAACCTCGGAAAGCCAGGCTTGGTGGTAAGTACCTTTACCTGCCAAGCCCTCTTATTGGCTCTCTGTGTTCTCTTTATGCTTGCTGAGAAGTACTAACTCACCGTTTCTAACTTTATTTCCTTAACAGAATAAACTCCTACTTGTTCTTCAGATATGCAACTTGCTACTTTATTGTCATCAAGTGAGGGTCCCCATGTCCTATTTTTCAAGTCTGAAATGTACAAAATCCAGATGAGATCCTATGGAGATTTATAGTTAGGGGTGTTAAATGGACACTAAGACATCAATTTATTTTCAACTATAAAAATGTTTACTTGCTATGAAAGAATTCATCGCTTTGTCAAGATTCGTGAGGTTAGAAAAATTTTTAAAAGCAAAATAGTTTTTATTGATAAACAATATAAGTATTTTAAGGGCTCAATTAAATCAATTATACAGCAGAGTGTCTCAGAAGGGCAGGTGGTAAATTACAGCTTTATAACCTCTACAAAATGGCAAAATCTATGAACCCTATTACATCTTCCTTTCTGTTTTCATATGTACGGACAACAAACACCAAAACACATCACACTGATGAGGATTGATTTTGTAATGATGTGTCCAAAATTAAACAAGAATTCATCCTTATTGCCAGTTAAAACCAATATATATATTTGTATGATTCTTTAAGAAATAGAAGAAATTTGGAATATATTAGAACCAAGGTGCTATTAATGGAGAAAACATTATCACTTAAGTCAGAAAAGTGTGAACATACAAGTCACATATATTTTAAGCATTATGTTTGTAGGTTTTTCTGGATATCCTAACGCAAAGAGACAAATGAATCCAGGTGTTCAATAAAATCTTAGTTGAGAGATAAAAATGACATATTTATAGGCTACCAAATGACATTTACATAGCTGTGCTCATTCTGAAGTGCTTAAATCAGGATAAATATTCATATCTGTCTCCTAAACAGCTGTCTGTTCTTTATGGAAAAAATACTGAAGATATATTTAGCTTTCTGAAAGTTCAGCATATTATTGTTATTTATAGTTATTATACTATGTATATCACTGTTTCCTACTCCTATTTAACTATAACTTAGCAGCAATTCATCAACATTTATCCACCTCCTCTTCCTCACATTTATAATTTACATGACCCTGTGTTGAAACATTAGAAGTCATAAATAAAAACATGGAAGTACTTTCAGGTAAGGGTCAATGTTTCTATGTTTTTATAGCCATCTGTATTTGGAACTCTTGTAAGATATTGACCCCTTGTGTTTAAATTGTGTTTGTTTATTCATTTTTTTTGCTCTTCTGGGAATTGACTTCAGTATTACACACATGCTAGGCAAGTACTCTACTCTAGAACTATACTTCAGCCTTATTTGACAAAGTATTGTTGTTTTCTCTTTAAGAATTTCAGTCTGAAGAAACTGTTCAAAATACCTGCTGGCAACGTTGTGACAGACACTTCTGATGTCTCTACTACCTTGTTGCACTTCACAGTGTCTCCCCATTTCCCATATCAAGCATACAAACTCTGGTTCCTAATTAAGAATTTTCCCATACTGAAGGAATACATGAACTATAAGCAAAGCCAAGAGCACCCTCTCTGTATGCTCTTCACCTCTCTTCCAGCTCAGAAAATATCACATGCAATTGAGTTGGCATTTGAGACAAAAAGAAAAATTAGCACTATTAATTTGGCCTGTACTTAAAATTCTTATTCTCTTTTACACATGGTCTTATACTTTTAATGTTTAAAATATTAATTGAAAATCTGATTCATCTTATTTACCAATATACTTTTGGCATCTTCTTCAGACCTGGAAAATCACTTCATCTGCCTACCCAGCAGGAAGTGGTCCACATAACTTAGGAATTTAACCTCTTTCTGTTCCTTTCTCCCTTGTCATAAAGCAGTGCCCAAATCATTTCAGCTTTGAAATATCCAGTAGATTAGCCTTTTAAGAATGCTCAGTGATCATTAGAGTATAAGCACACACTTTGCTTATGACACTTAGAAGGGGTTTAAAATCTCATTCAGAATGAGTCTAATTAACTTCAAATTTATTTTCAAATTCAAGAGAGTCATATTTATTCTTGATTTCAGAAGGTAACAGTAATTCTATTTTGTATTTAATTCAATTTCAAGTAGCCTTACATTCAAAATAACATACACTGCTTGTTTGAAAAAATTTACAATTTTCTCACACACACCATATTTTTCAGGTTTTGTTTCACTCCTATTAGATTTAATTGAGTTTATTTTAAATGAGCTCCTCCACATATTATTAGAGTTAGATATACATCTTAATAAGGTGTGCAGTAGGGCTTGTAGTTAGGTCTCAAGCTGGATGAAGAATTCTGGAGGGATCAACAGAGGTTGCCAGCTAATGGCAGGCTTGCATCCAGAGGATATAAAATAATTAATTTGGATTCTGAAAAAAAGAAATCACTAGCATAAATTGGAATAAGAAGATGTGCTTATAATTAATTTTTTTATTGTTCCAGTCTCTCAAAATAAGTAAACTTAATCTTCAGTATTAAAGGTTCCTTTAATTAGCATACAGTTAATACATAAACTATGTATGTCCTACATTTATTACCAAAATCATTAGTATTTAGGCATATTTACATCAAACTTAAATTATTTAGAAAAATGCTTAATTCATTTTATTTAGTATGTTATTTTACTAATATGGTTAATGGGTGATGGAATTCATTTTCCCAGGTTTCTTTTACTGTGCTCACCTCAAGAATAGAGATTATATTCTTAGTAATATTCTGCATTTCATAAACCTAAAATTAAACCAGAATAAATGTTACAAAATAAATGTTACTTCAGAAATGAAGTGATGACAATGCTCCTGAGTGTTCTCTTAATATTTCATGACTTTCTTATATGCATGTATTTTTAAAGATTGGCTTATTTACCTAGTTGTACTTATGCCTGTGTATGCACAAATGTCTATACCAGTATGTATGACTGTGTGCGAACATGTAGGTAGAAGAAGGCATAGGGTATACTCTCTATCACTCTCTGCCTATTGAAAAACATAAATAATAAATATTTTTACATATTAAGTATTGTAATTTCACAAATGCCCATGAATATATTGGAAGTGTATATATTACATTACAAATGAGTATATTAGATAAATATACTTTTATGAATTAAATTTTACCTCAACAATAATTTATTAATAAAGATCAAGCAAAGTACTTCTTCCTTCTAGTTAGTTTGATGTTTCAAGGAATATTTTAGCAGTATGAAATAGATAAATACTGGGAAAGAATTGCTAATTATTTATTTATAAATGAGAATATTTATCTTTTTTCTTTGGAGACACACTTCACATTCTGTACTGACTACAACGGCAGATCAGTTTGCAGTGTTTTGTTTTACCGTGATCACCGAGTATTTACAGACTCTGAACAAGGGGGAAACTGATGAGATAGGCGTATCACAAGGAACTCTAGACAGATATGAGAGCAAAAATTTGTGTAATTAGGATGAGGATCAGAACAAACGTGGTTGCTGTAGGTACTCATGTGCACGTTATTTAGTCAGTCTTGAGGCTCATAGATGCTATATTCCAGAAATCCCTCAGCTGTGCTCCTGGTAAAGTAGACATCACATTTGGACACAAATGTTTCAGTTACTGTAGCAAACATTTCATTAATACCTAGCAACAGGTCCAGGGATCATGGAGGTGACTTTCAAAGTTGATCAACAACAATCTTGGTGTAGGGCCGACAGATCTACCCCTGCTCCTGGGGTTCAGATTGAGGACAGCTTGCAGTTTCTGGTCAAACATCTTGTTGCAGTATCCTGCTAAACATTCTGTTTGTTCCTGTGCTCCCTCTGCCCCCACTGGTGGTTTGCTTAGATGCTTTGTTTACTCTTTAGCCCAGTAATTTCCCAACTGCCTGAGGGGACTTCCATTGTGCAGCTGCTAGGTATATAAGGTTTTTTCTAAACTTAAATAAACAGCACTGGCATTCTCTCCAATGACCCACGTCTCTGTGTGTTCCTTTAGCCTCCAGACCCTTGCCCTGCTCGCTAATGGTGTAGTAGCACAAACTGCACAGGCATTACATCTTGGTTAACTATATTTAATTCAACTTATTTCAAGCTATGATTACAAATTAATAGAGTTTGAGAACATGCCACAAGGAACAATTATGTAGCCTGCAACTCACAAGCAGTTGGGAAGAACTGAAAGCCCCTGAAAGATAAGCTGTTTCAAAAATTTCCACATTTTTGTTTTCGTAAAAATAGTTGTTAATTTTTGTGCTGTGACGAAAAAATAGGGAACATGAAACTGCTTGGCTGAGTTCAAACTGGGTATCAAACAAGCACAAATTTTCAAATAGGAAGCAAACATACTTTCAAATTATTCACATAAGAGCAGTTCTGTGTCCAATTATGGTTTCTCTAGGAACTCATGGTCTTAGAATAAAAATATGCAATATCTGGAAGTAAATAAACTTTATTACTTATTAAATGTAGAAAATAAGCAAAAAGGCATGTACTAAAAGAAAAATGCATATAGGTAGGTAGCTGTGATTCTAAAAGAACACAGAACTCAATAAATTCAATTCTTATATTCATTAGCAAGAGATTATTTTATTTTTAAACTGAATATTGCATTATTTATGAGATTTTTGTCTCCTTCATATTATATACAATCAAAATGATGCTTCAAGTCTAATTACTTTTGCATTGTGATGTTAATATCAATGGCAGACTGAATAAATTCATGACATACATCAGTGGTTGTGTAACTTCTAAATTATATGGAATTCAAGATGACAACTCCCTTGTTTAAGGCCCAATATCATATTTAAAGAATAAAGAGAAGTGCTTAATAGTTGATAATTCCTTGTGAAATGTCCAATGTGAGTGAGAAAAGGACACGAGACGAAAACAAACCCACTTAGAAGTTTATTAAAAGAGAAGTGTGCTCACAGCCAAGGAAATGGTGTGTGGAAAGAGAGAGAGAGAGACAGAGAGACAGAGAGAGAGAGACAGAGAGACAGAGACAGAGAGAGACAGAGAGACAGAGACAGAGAGACAGAGATAGAGAGACAGAGAGACAGAGACAGAGAGAGAGACAGAGAGAGAGAGAGTAAAGATGACGTGTCTACCTTTTAAAGGCTTCCTTCCTAGCACATGCACACAGGAAAAGACGTGCCTATGTCAGAAGCTGATGACGGGTGACCCTATGCCTTGCACCTGCGAACAGGGGCTTTGCACAAGCACGTCAGAAGCTGATGAAGCAGATGGTGGGCGACCCACGCATGCGCACACAGGAAGTTAGTTGAGTTGCGCGCAGAGGTAATCACACATGCGCTCACGTGAGTCAGGAGGGCCCTGTCCCTAAGGGTCCTCCCACATGCGCCTGCCTTAGAAGTCGGAAGTGCAGCCTTACGGGTGGCTAAAATAATTACACCCTGGCTCAAGGGGAAAATGTTTATACATTAAGACTTCATTAAAACTTGATCAGTCATTCAGTTTAATACATAACAGAGGCAAAATAAAAGATATTTCTGGTGAATACAATCATACACATAATACATGTAAATTTCATTGTTTAGAGTGCCTTAGTGATATCCCTGTGTTTATCAAGGGAATAAAAGAGAGAAATATAAAGGGGTAAAATGCACCAGTGGACTTGTACAAACTTGACTTTCTAGAAAATCTTTGGATTTCACACCAAAGTAGTGTCTGTTTTTATATTTCTTAAATTCATAATCTTTTACCCTGTGTGGCTGTTAGTTTTCTTGATATATTGTTGCTGCTTTTTAAGAATTTCAAAAAAAATAAATCAGTGTTTGCTTTTTAAAACTAAATGGTGCTTATGACTTAGAGCTAAATACAACTACAATGAAAAACAGCTAACATATTAAAACAAAATCCAGAAGGTTATTCATTTGCCTTGCTGTCACTAAGCAGACATTATTATTGAAAGGCCTAATAACAAGCTAGAAATATCTTTATTACTGAAGCCTGACCTGTATGGGAACTGGATTACTGCAACAAAAATACTGTAAAAAGAAGAGAAATAAAGAAAGCCTTTAGTATCCTTGAATGGTGGGTAGTTTAGGCAAAGAAACAGAAAGGTACGAAATTTTCAATGCTAAAGATTCATCAAACATATCTATGATATGGTAGCCAACCACTATGGACTTTCATTTTGAAAAGTCCTTGTGTGTCAACTGGTACAAACAAAAGAAGCTTCTCTTTATCCTTCATGGAGAGTCTATGGCAAGCACAGTTTGCTTCATCACTGAAGCATATGAAGATTTACAGCAGTTCTAGGCTTAACAGGTCCTCAAGCCTTTTGAGCACAAGTAGACTTTATTGAGAGGTTCCTAAATTGTGTTATTTCTGTGCCATGCCAGGCGGTCAGGGATTTGAATCTCCAGAAATGATGACATTACAAAAATTAATATTAGCCATCTTATTTTAAATCTTAATTTTATCCATACTCCATTTTTTACAACAACTTGGGTTTTTGTGAAGTTACCTAACACTTCTGTGGGGCAGAACTCTTAATTTTAAAAGATTAAAGCAAATAAAAGGGTTTTATCTTCTCCAGTTTCTAAAATGCTTGAGCGACATCAGCAAGATCTAATATACAAGCTGCAATTTGAATGTAGAATGTCTTCCATATGCTCGTGAGTATTAAAGCTTGGTCTCCAGCTTGTGGCACTCGTTGGGGAGGTTATGGAAATGATAGGAGGCGGAGGAAGTTTATCATTGCTGTGGACTTTGGGTGTCTATAGCCTTGGCTCACTTCCTGTCTTTCCCTGTTCACTAAGGGCAAGGCAAGTCTAACAAAGGAAGTGATAGGAAGTGAAATCTTGGTGGAGGAAGACACATGACTGCCACAGACTTTGGGTGTTGTAGTCTGGGTTTACTTCCTGCATTTCCCTGCTCCCTAAGGGCAGGGCGAATTAACTACACAGTGGCTGTGCCTTTCCTACCATGACGGAGTGGAACTGGTGGTGCAAACCGAAAGAAATCCTTTCTCCTTCCAGATACTTTTCTCAGGGTATGCCATCACAGAAACAGAAAGAAGCTAATACGGCATAGCCTTACTTATGCATACAGAAAAAAAAAACAGTGTATGCATATTCAGAGAAATAGCAAAAGGAGAAAGAGTGTTGACAAGGCCTTGCCTCTTCTACTCCTTTCCGGTTTTCCCGAGTACCACTTTCTCTGTTATACTCTAGTCGGCATATCTCAGCTGCTGACTATAGTAGTTTTCTCTAAGCTGTGGCTGTGTGGTTGAACACCACTAAAGTATTGATAAATGCACATTCTCATTCTACCAATAAATAGTCACAGCCTCCTCACCCTCACCAAAAAAAAAAGTATGTAGTTTTACTTTCTATATCTAACACTGTATTTAGGGGCTTTTTTTTTTCCTTTTTAACCTTAGAACTAAGTTCTTTGGCTTCTGGATGGGAGGCAAAGCAATTTTAATGGTGTAATTTCAAAAAATTAAGTAAATGACTTCAGCGCAATGTGTTTTCTAAAGTGTTATGTGCTGTGATCTTCATTACATGACACTGAGTTTTCTTCATGCATGCATGAGATGTAAGTGGACTTCTCTAAAGAGGATACTAAACCCCAGATTTGAGTCCTCTCTGCTGCTGAGTTGAAATAAGCCCAAGTGTATATTCATAAGCAAAAACAAACTTTTTAAATTCACTGAATACTGGAGAGACTTATTACACAAAATCTGTAGCTGTAAAATATAAAATGGCTAATGTGTAATATCTACATGAGAATTCACCACATATTCTTTGTTTTGGGCTTCTATTCAGCTGAAAAGCCCCAGTCGAGGCTACTAACTACTTCATACACCCCATACACTTTTTTTTGGTATTTATTTTAATTTTTTATTAAAAATTTCCACCACCTCCCCTCCTCCCATTTCCCTCTCCCTCCATCCACTCCCCCTCCCCCTCCCTCTCCAGTCCAAAGAGCAGTCAGGGTTCCCTGCTCTGTGGGAAGACCAAGGTCCTCCCCCGTTCATCCAGGTCTGGGAAGGTGAGCATCCAAACAGACTAGGTTCCCACAAGGCCAGTCCATGCAGTAG
>LOEQ01009751.1:14255-25482 GCA_001685075.1 Bramus lutescens
CCATAATAACACAAGCATCTAACAACCCTCCACCAGCACACAACTTAAAGAAAGGAAACACACAAACACTACCCCCATACACCTCTTGCCCAACATGTTTTTTGATTAACTCTACTACAAACAGAATTTAATAATGATTTAAAATTAAAAACATAAATAAATAGCTCCAAAGACTGGTTAAAAGAAGCACAATAAACAAATTGAAACATAAATAATATGTGATAAAAAATTGTCTTAAGTTTCAAAAGAAAACATAAAGGATAGTTATAAAACTCATAAATTTCTTAAAGAAAACATAAAGGATATTTCTAAAACTCATAAATTTCTTAAAGAAAACACAAATTCATTAATTAAAAATATGTTAAAAGAGGGACAAAATATAAGATGTATAAAATAAATGAAAAACAAGTCACTATAGAAATTAATGATACCATGGGACCTCCTGAAACTGAGAAGCTTCTGTATAGCAAAGGACACAGTCAACAAGGCAAAATGTCAGCCTAAAGAATGGGAAAAAGATCTTTACCACTCCCACATCAGACAAAGGACTGATCTCCAAAATATATAAAAAACTCAATAAATTTGTCATCAAAAGAACAAAAATTCCAATAAAAANAAAAATGGGGTACAGACCTAAACAGAGAGCTCTCAACAGAGGAATCTAAAATAGCTGAAAGGCACTTAAAGAAATACTAAACATCATTATCCATCAGAGAAATGCAAATCAAGACAACACTGAGATTCCATCTTATACCTGAAAGCATGGTCAAGATCAAAAACACTGATGACAACTTACGCTGGAAAGGATGTGGAGTAAAGGGAACACTCCTACATTTCTGGTGGGAATGCAAACTAGTACAGCCCCTTTGGATATCAGTATGGAAATTTCTCAGAAAAATATGAAACAACCTACCTCAAGACCCAGCAATACCACTTTTGGGTATATATGCAAAGATTTTCAATCATACCACAAGGACATGTGCTCAACTATGTTCATAGAAGCATTATTTGTCTTAGCCAGAACCTGGAAACAACCTAAATTCCCCTCAACCAAAGAATGGTTAAAGAAAATGTGGTGCATTTACACAATGGTGTACTACACAGCAGAAAAAAAAAACAACCAACCAAACAAACAAACAAATAAACAAAAACAATTATATCTTGAAATTTGTGGGCAAATGGATGGATCTAGAAAACATCGCACTGAGTGAGAAAAGACCAAGAAAGACAGATATCATATGTACTCACTCATAAGTGGCTTTTAGAGATAAAGCAAAGAAATATCAGCCTATAATTCACAATCCCAGAGAACCTAGACAACAATGAGTACCCCAAGAGAGACACACATGGATCTAAACTACATGGGACATAGGAAAAAATAAGATCTGCTGAGTAAATTGGGAACTTGGGGACCATGAGAGAAGATAGAAGGGGAGGGAAGAGTAAGGGAGGAGAGCAGAGAAAAATATATAGCTCAATAAAAATAATAAAAAAGAAATTAATGATATCTTAACACAAAATGAATTATAAGAAATATTGTTCTAAGTATACAAGAGGAAAGATAAGATTTGAAAAACAATATGGATTCAATTTTACTTATTAAAAATAAAATTCTGATTAAATAAATGAGGAAAATGTCTGTAAAATACAGTAGATGAAATAGGTCACTGACCCTCCTAATGTAGGAATACAAATAGACACACTAAATTCAGTTGTAATATATACATGCTTGAGCACACATAAACTAGAGATGATATTAAATGAAATGATTTTTATTTAGAAAACAACACACAATTGTTGCCAGAAATGCATAGTAGTATTGTGATAGTTTTAGAAAACTTGAAAATCAAAAGCAAAATGAAATGGCAAAGAAAAATAAATGAATTACTTGAAATAAGAAAAATAGCACAGTGGTATCAGCATCCAGTAGTTTCATGCTGAATTATATTTCCAAAGGCACAAATGTGCAACATAAAACAATTTTACTCTTAGATGGTATGAAAGTAAAAATAATATATGCATGTTTTAAGACAGTTACAATGATAGAATCTACAGAGAACGAGGACTACTCTACCTAATGGAAATTTGACACAGAGGTCTTATTATTTCACGACACTGAAAACCAGTGTTCTTCCCATTGCAGTCCACTCTTGACTATCCTGGGTGTATGTGCTGTTTTGAATGAGAATGGAACCCAGGGTCTCATATATTTGAATACTTGGTGGGTTCCTCTTTGTGGAGGATTAGGAGGTATGGCCTTGTTGGAGCAGGTATGTCACTGGGGAATTCAGGTCTTAAAATACTTTGGGGATTCCCATCCCACACCCCCTCCCCCCTCCCCAAACTTGCCTCATGGTTATGGAAAAAGATATGAGTTCTCAATTATTCCTTGGTTTTTGCCATTATAGATGCTAACCCTCTGAAACTGTAAGCCAGATTTAAGACTTTTTTTCTTTAAGTTGCTTTGGTCATGGTGTGTTTTCACAGCAATAGAAAAGTAACTAGTACAATACATCAATATACAATATTTTCTTAATTAAAAGAATGTTAAAGTTTATTCCAGCCTTGACTTTAGAGAAATATTTTCACTATTTCTCCTCCATAAATAAATCATTCATTATCCATACTTTTAGAAATGACCAATTTTATTTGTACTTGACCAATTTTAGCTACTAAACCTTTTGGGACTACAGTCACGTATATGGTTTAGCTATGCTAGAAGATCTGATTAACTTGTATAATTATAATCTTGATATTTTTCAAAACAAACATAAAATTATAATGATACTATGCCAAATTCTATTCTTAAAGTTTTGTTTACCTCCTTTAGCAACCAGGATTCTGTAGATTCAGTGACTTCCAGAATGTGGATCTCCTCCCTCCTCTGCAATCATTGGTCACCAGTCAACAAAGAATGATGGAGCAGAATTGGCAAGCAGGTTTCAGATGCCTGTGGGTACAATGGAAGGAACATTTGGAAGTCAGCTTTAGTGAGACAGCTCAGTTTACTGAAGCACTGAGCCCAGTTTATATGGCCCAGGTCAGAGGAGAAGGGAGGATGGACAAACAAAGAAGGGAATGAACTAATTTACATATGCAGACTTGATGGAGGACAGAGGAACATTAATGAGATAGGCCCATTTAAATACCAGAACACTTGGAAAAAGAGGGGTCTTCTTGCTGAGTCATACAGCCTTTTCGGGAAGCTTTTTGTGCAAGGTCATCCTCTAAATAAAATCAGGCATCCTGGCCTAGAAACACTACCCAAATTAGGTCAAGAGAGAGAGTCCTGCAGCAAAGGGTTTTCTCATTTCACTAAGCTCAGAGAGCTATCCAGACATGGTGAACTGCGTCCTTAAATCCAGGGTACTGCAACACAGAAGACTGAGTCTCATTACATCAATAAATAATTTACTCCCCATAAACAGGCAGTTGGCTTCATAGTCTAGTGTCTAGGGTATCGATTCAGATAAAAGAGACAAACACTAAAATGGCTTTATCACTAGTCAACTTTTTTTTTTCATCTTCTGATGAAGGGACTGTACTAGACCGAAATTTCAATACTTTGTTTTGCCAGGTGTCCATTGTTTATGGGTTGGTAGTTTGACTAAAAGTGTGCTTTTAAATCTAGATACTCTGTTTTGTGAATTGCAGCCTCTACTTATTCTACCTCAATTTCAACCAAGAATTTACATTTTGTGCTAGGAAGAAGAGAGAGAGAATGGCATGATTGTATCCATTCACATCTGGTACTTTCCAGAGTCAGAAATCTCAATGAGTATTACATAGCAGAGGTCAGATGGTTTATCTTGAATATGAGAAACCACTTTAAATTCTAATTAGGTGAAAAAAAAGAAATATGGTCTATTAAATTAAATTCTGCAAGCACTTCAGTGTAAAATTTCCTTCCTCTTCAAGTATAAAAGCAAAGCAAGATCCATACAAAGTGGGCTAACACTTATGCTTTCAGTTTTCTATTAGGTTCCAAACAACTTCTGATTAAAGGAATAAAATCTCATCAAAAGATGGGAATTTAATGAGTTCTCATGAACAATTAAAATGATTATTTGCATATTTGAGCCCATTGAAGGAAAAACACAAAGCCGGAAAGAGTTAGTAGTAATCCTGTTCTGAGAAGAAAATTTTATTCCCCTCGATGCCACAGAGAGCAGTTCAGGAGGCGTATTCGCATGCGTAATAGCATGATCTGGTTTATCAGTCCTCTGTCCATGGGCAGGTGTTTATTAGAGGTGCTCCATCACTAGTATTTTCATCCCTCTAAGAAAAATTAGCAACACAGACCGAGAAGACCTATGACTAATTACTTTTACAGTCATATAGCATGGGTATGAGAAGAGGGAAATTAAACGCAAAGCAAATCTTAAGTAACATTTAATGCACTTTTGTTGACTTCTCTTCTATGACACCTACATTCTGTCCCTAAGTTTCACTACCCTGAAATTATCACATATACCTATTTCTGAGGGCTCACAAAAGATAAAAAAGCTAGAAAAACAGTGATTTGAGTTTGAGAAATGATGTTATTTACTTTCAAATTACTCTAAACACGCAAAAGTTTTGACTATCTGTCTTTAAATTATAAGTACCTCATACTAACATCTACCTTTTAGGGAGTTTGTAATGATCTGAAACAGTTCATTGTTTGCTTGCTTTTTGCCTTTTTTTTCTCAGTATTTTTCAAGCCTATCAAAAGTACTCAATGCTTGATAGAGGCATAAAGCATTTAAAGAATAAGCATACATTATCAGTTATACATTATATCATCAATAGGGAGACCATTAACAATACCTTGAGTTTAGGAAGCAGAACAGTTCCCAAAGCTATCTTGTACCTTGAAGATAACTGATAGATTTTGGGGTCAGTGTCCTGTTCACTTCCTGAATCAACCTCTACACCCCCTGGAACACTGTGTGTCTCTCTCTCTCTCTCTCTCTCTCTCTCTCTCTCTCTCTGAGAGAACAATACTACTACCCATCTTAACTTTTTAAATTGTTTTTCTTTTGGCAGAAGCACTGAAGAATAATGCAGACTTGGGGTGATATACTTTTCCATGAAATAGTCTTTGCTTTTCTTCCTGGAGACTTTTGCAGGAGCCACAGCACCCTTCTCAGGATATACAAATGTTGCCTCTAATTTTAAGACTCACAGTATAGATGGTAGAGTCAAATATACTTCACCTTTCAAAAAACTGTTATGGGAATTATTGTACGAATATTTTAACCACCTGTTAGATAAAAATTTTAGAAGGCATTTGCTATGTTTCTCCATGATCTCATTTAACTGAGCATCATCAACCTAAGAGCTTTCTCACTTATTTTATCTAGTCTCATGTTTTTTCCTTAACTAGCTTTAAACACACCTAAAACATCATCTATAATGAAAGTTCAGGTTTGTTTCTAAGATGTTTTACACAACAATAATGCCATTAACATAGCTGAAAACTTGACATTATTTAATTCAATATAGTATCCAGTCCCCGGCCACTGTTTTTCAATCATCTTAAAAAAAAGTGCTTGAATCAATGTAATGAGAGTGGAGCGGAGGCTTGTTTTACATCCCGCCCGGCTCCCACACGTCTAGCTTATACCCTGAAATAACAACACACAAATTGTATTCATTTAAGCACTACCTGGCCCATTATATCCAGACTCTTAGCTAACTCTCACATCTTGATTAACCCATTTTTAATAATGTGTAGTACCANTTCTTTATTAACCAATGAAAGTAACACAAAGACAGATGACCCTCCTACATCAAATCAAACAAGATATGTTGAATCTCTGGTGATTTATTATAGCTCATTTTCTATTTTATAAATGCAAATTGCTGGAACTTGATTAAGAAAATGAAGTGAATATATTTTAAAGTATGTTTTCTATGAATTTTGATAAATATATGCATTATTATAAATATTTGATTTATCAGTATTTAATTTTGTCACCCAAAAATGTCCTCTAGGCTAGCTCTAGGCTAGTTCCTCCTAACACACTTCCTGATGTAATCAGCGTTTTCCAATACTATAGCTTAAATCGACCATTCTAGAGTGATACATAAATGGGATGTACCTGCTTTTTGTTTACTTCATTGTTTTTGGCTTTTTTATTCTCTTAACCTAGCAGTATCCATATTTATCTACAGTTATTTTAATACTCTTATTAATGTATACATCTTTGCTATTCTTTTCATGTTATATACTTTACACTTTTTAACCAAGTGAAAAATAAATAGTACTGTGCATCTTTGCCTAGGTATACTTAAGACCAGTGAAATTATGATACATGCATGTATGTTTCTGTGTGTGTGTGTTAACTCATATATATGTGTGTGTGTGTGTGTGTGTGTGTGTGTGTGTATAATGGCATGCAGACCAATATCTTCTGGGCAATACCTAGAAAAGGAATTTCTGAAGAAGTATGTTTTTTCTTTATATAAAAATCATAAAATCTTTTGAAATAAACTTTTATAAGATGGATCTGCATTTTCATTACTCTCAAAATGCCATTAATATAAATGGACAAATTCTAAAATCATATTGCTGGTTTTGCCATCATTAATTGACTAAAATCATGTAACATGTTTTTCGTAGGCATTCATGCTTCCTACCTCAATACTAAAATATATGAATGTTGTCTTCAGCAATAGGGCATTATCATCACATTGTGGTGAGCATCCAATAGACTTGGCAATAGCCTGAGTTATTTGGGATTTCCCGTGGTGTCCCTTTAATAAACAACTCATTTGCATTTAACTCATTCCTGGTGATGTACCCTATTCCTGGCACTGAAGGATTTTCCTGATGGCATGAGTTATCTAGGTAGATCAATGTCTCTCTTATTTGGTAATTTCATTTAAAATGCTTTCATATATGTATATATTTAAGAAGATTATATTGCAATAGGTTCCCGTAAAGCCCCTCAAATGGCCCTTAGTTATAGCTGTCCCTTCCTGTACTCCATTCCTTATGACCTGCTTCTCTCCCGTTTTGGTTTAATTATCCTCTTTGAGTCTCCCCTTTGACTTATTTCTGTCTTAGGGTTTCTACTGCTATGATGAAATATCATTACCAAAGAAACTTGGGGAAGAAAGGGTTTATTCATCTTACACATCCATAGCACTGTTCATCAATGAAGGATGTCAGGACAGGAATTCAAATAGGGCAGGATCCTGAAGGCAAGAGCTAATGCAGAGGATCTGATGAAGTGCTCCTAATTTCTGTTTTGCTCTCCATGGCTTGCTTTGTATGCTGCGAGAAAAAACAAAAATGGTCAATAGAACCCAGGGGTGGTATTATCCACCATGGACTGAGCCTTCCCCCTTTGATTAATAATTTGAAAAATGCACTAATATCTTGCTTCTGGCCCAATCTTATGGAGCCATTTTCCTTAATTGTTGTTCCCTCCTCTTAGATGATTTTAGCTTGTGTCACGTTGGCATAAAACTATATGACACACTCTCTATCTGTATAATTATGTCCCCATACTTTGGAGATTCTTTCCTCTACCTACTTCATTACTCTGTGGTTATTGACTACTAGCATGCCTATTAAAAGCTTAAAATCTTATATCCATATATAGGAGAAAACATATGATATTTGTCTTTTGAGGGCTAGTTACCTCACTTACGATGATTTTTTCCAGTTTTATCCATTTACCTGAAAAAAAATGATTTCGTTTAACAGTTGGTGATATTCTATTTTGCAAATGTTCCACATTTTTTATCCACTTATCTGTTAATGGATATCTGTTTCCAATTTCTAGCTATTATAAACAGAGAAAAATTAACATGGCTGAGCAAGTGTCTTTTCAGTAGGATGTAGAGTCATTCAGATACATGCACAAGAATGGTGAAGTTAGATCTTGATGTAGTTCCACTCCTAGCTTCCTGAGGAACCAGCACAGGTATTTGCATAGTGTCTGTAAAAGTTTGCAGAAACCCCTGCCAGAAACGAATGAGTGTTTCTCTTACTCCACAACCTTGCCAACATGAGCTGTCAATTGTTTTATTTATTTTGGCCATTGTGGTTGTTGTAAGATGAACTCTCAGAGTAGTTTTAGTTTGTATTTCCCTGAGCACTAAAGATCTTGAACATTTCTTAACTGCTTCTTGGCCATTTGTGAGTCAGTTTTTGAGCTGAGTATCCTCTGTGGAGCTCAGTACCCCATTTTTACAGGGTTTTTGTTTGTGTTGCTTTGTTTCTTGATGTACAGATTAGTTCTTTATATATTTTAGATGATAACTTTCTAGCAGGTATTTAATTGGTGAAGATTGTTTCCCATTCTGGAGCCCTGTGATTTGTCCTAATGATGTTGGCTTTTGCCATAAAGAAACTTTTCTATTTCCTGAGATCCCATTGATTAAGTGCTGTCTTACTGCTATGATACTGGCATTCTGTTCAGGGAACTCTTTCCTGTGTCAATGAGTTCAAGATGCCTCCACATTTTCTCTTCTTTCAGACACAGGACATCTGAACTGCTTGGGATTATATTAAGGTCCTTGGTAAATTTGCAACTGAGTTTTTTCACGTTGATAAAAATTATTCTATATGCATTCTTCAACATGCAAATTTACCAAGGACCTTAACATCCAAGTGGTTTAGATACGCTGAATCTGATAAAACAGAAAATATGGAAGCATTGTCAACCATTATTGAAGATGCTGTGTTTCTCTATTGTATATTTCTAGCTTCTTTGGCAAAAATCAAGTGCCCATAGGTATGCATGTGGTATTATGTCTGGCCAGTCAGTTCAGTTCTATTGATCCTAATGTCAGATTTTATGTCAATGCCACTATAACTATAACTCTATAGTACAACTTTAAATTTGGGATGATTTGCTTAGTTAGCCTGTTTTTGTTTTTTGTTTTTGTTTCTGGTGTGTGTATTTGTGTGTTTTTTTTGTGTGTGTATATATGAAGTTGGAAATTGTCCGCTCAAGATCTTTGAAGTTTTTTTTTGAATTTTAATGAGAATTACATTGAATCTGTAGATTACTTTCCTTAGAATGGCATTTTTATTATATATATATANCTCCTACCAATTAACGAACATGGGGAATTTTCCCATTTTCTCAGAACATCTTTTTTTAATATTTTAAATTTTGTATTATACAAATGTTTTATATTCTTGATTAGATTAATTCCAGGGCATTTTTGTTTTTCTGAAGATTTATAAAATGATTGTTTACCTGGTTTCTTTCTTGGTTCATTTGTCATTTTTATACAGGAAAGCTACTTATTTTGTATGCTAATTTCCTATCATGCTACTTTACTGAAAGCTTTTTCTGTCTGTAAAACCTTCTGGGTGGAGTTATTTATATATACAATCACTTAATCTGCAAACAAAAATAATTTGAATTGTTCCTTGTTTAAGTATTTCCCTTTTACCTCTTTCAATTGTCTAATTGCTCTAATGAAGTCTTTAAGTGCTATGTTGAATAGGTATATAGAGAGTTAACAACCTTGCCCTTGGTATTAGTGGAATTGCTTTGAGTTTCTCTTCATTTAGTTTAGTGTTGGCTCTGGGTCTCTTGTATCCTAATTTTTTCAGTAGTTTAATCATCAAGGGATGTTGGATTATGTCAAAGGCCTTTTCTGCATCTAAGTAGGTGAACATGTGTTTTATCTTTTTCCATCTCTTTACATTTTTGATTACTTTTAGTGATTTACGTATGTTGTACCATCCCTGGATTTCTAGGTAAAGTCTACACCAATATGGTGGATAATCCTATCTGTTCTTGTATTCAGTTTGTAAACATTTTTAAGAATTTCTGCATCCATGTTATATGGGAAATCAGTCTGTAATTTTCTTTTTTCATTCAATATTTGTGTGCTTTGGATATCAGGGTATTTATGGTATTATAGAATTAGCTAGTGTTTCTTTTCTTCAGCTTCCATCTTGTGCAGTAATTTGAGAAATATTGGTGTTAATTCTTCTTGGAGGTCTGATAGAATTCTGTATCGAATCTAACAGGCCTAGGTTTTCTCTGGTATGGAGACTTTTAACTACTGTCTCTATTTCAGTAAGAGCTATGGTTCTGTATAAATTGCTAATCTGATCTTGATTCAATTTTGGAAGATTTTATATATATATGATTATATATATAAGATTATATAATTACATATATAATTACATACAAAGATTATATATAATATCAATTTCTTTTAGATTTTCCAGCTTAATAGAGTTCAGATTTTACAATATACCCAAAGATTCTCTTGATTTCCTGAGCCTGGCCTTCATCCAGTAACTTCACGACTCAAGACTGCCTGCATGCTCTGAGTTCCTTCATATTCTGCCCAACTCAAATCTTCTCTATATACAGATGCACGGCTCTTAAATAATTAACTAAATTTGTTAGTAAATAAATCTCAGGTTATTCAGGTACTGATCTATTATCTCCCTTACTGCTGAAAAAGCAATGCCTGCTGGCCAATCAAGGTGTTTACACCTACAATAATTTTCTGAAAATTATAACGGAGGTAAATTAATTTGATTACTAAATAAATAAATAAATTTGAAAATTGCAAATCAACCCCAAGATAATTGCAGAGAATATCACCATCCATAAATTTAACAACCTTTTTGTTTCTACTATGCATGGAATACTGCAGGCACTATATGAGCTACCTTATATGTATTTTTTTGTGATAATGGTGGCTATTAGCTTTGTTCTTCATATTATGTCCTTAAGTAAATAGCTTGATGACAGAGTCAAGATTGAAACAATTTTAGGAAGGATACAGTTTTAGTTGAAAGTATTCAGTATTCATACTAGTGAAAATAATAATCTTAATTTGACAAGCAAAATTCAATCGATGTCAATAGGTTAGGAAACCTTTTTAAAAAGTACTGAAATATTACCTGAAATGATTAATACTGTTGAAATTGACAATAATAGTTTATTTCACAGGCTATGATAAGCTAGCAGATAGAGCATCCCTCCAGGAAGGCAATCTACATGCCATCCAAAAGTATAGAATATACAATGAGAAGATTTTATTAATGGAAAAACTAAAAACCTTGAAATCACATGTGCACAATGAGACACAGAAATTAATAGAGTTGGTGAAATCATTAGAAATATTCACAGGTCAAGAGATTCAAGTTTTATAAAATACAGTGCCAAAAGGTTTTAATCAATTGAGAAACTTGTAAGGAGAGGAGGTACTGGCGAATGCTTCAGCCAGTGCAGCCTGGATAGCCAAGACT
>LOEQ01009751.1:25518-41804 GCA_001685075.1 Bramus lutescens
GGGATTGAGATATGGAGGCTTCTTTTCAGGTGGAAGAACAGCAACCTTTATTTTTCCCAGTAACCTTTTGTACCTCTACTCCTTCGGTGGAGACCCACTGGCAAGAAAGAACACAAACATCCTTGTCAATTACAGACCACAAGGAAGTTCCACTGTCAGTCAGGAGGAGTGAGGGCAGCTAGATCACAACAGGCAAAGGATTTAGCATCACCAGTTCCTCTTAGAGTCAGAGATGACTTACCAAGAGTTTTTGCTACTTTTCCTATTATTGCCTCTGAAAAGTCAGCAATTACTCAATATCCAAATGGATACAAAGAGTGTAAATAGAAACCTATAGGTATGAAATATCTAAAAGATATTAAGGAAGCTGTCATATCTTATGGCATGCATTCACCATTGGTTAGAGTTTGGTAAAGACATAGACTTCAAGCAATAAGGTCAGTCCACATGATAGGCTTCAATTAGCTTCAGTGGTGCTAGAAGACGGCCTTCAGTTATAGTAGAAGTGCTATTGGAGGGAGGAGGCTAAAGCCCTAGAACAGCAAGGTAGAGTCAAAGAATTTGAGGCTTCCCAACATCAAATTCTTGGTGAGGACTATTTTGCTGATCTACTAGTAAGGCTATTTGCAGTGAACACATTTTGTCCCTATGATATACAGCAGTCTTGAATGCCTGGGACAGGATTCAAATACTAGGAAGAAGAATTAAATTATATACTAAGGTAATATAAGACCGAAAATAATCATTTAGTTACTTTTTTTTTACAAAGATTAATTAAAGCTGTACAAATGGGGTAAACAGATCCAGAAGCTAGATGAGTAACTAATCTCTGGCTTTTGAAAATACCAAATATGCAAAAACATACTGGGTCCTTTAAAGGACAGATCAGCACCAATGGATAAATGGATCCTGCAGTCAATGTGAGACATTTGATTATAATACTAAGGGTAGGAGAAGCAATTTCCAAAGGTCTTAAGAGACATCAAATTATGAAATATTTTAATTGTGGTAGAATAGGGCATCTGAGAAGGAATTGTAGACAAGGCATTCCTAGAAATAATGTTTTCTCAGGGAATGACAAAAATAGAAGGTCTCAATCTTCTGAATTATGTAGAAGATGGGCAAAGGCCGACACTGAACCAACAAATGTAGATCTTCAAGAAACAAATAAGGCAACCCACTACCATCAGGAAACTCCTTGAGGCTATCTTGCAGTCTGCCAGATCAAATGTAGTCAGTCATTTCCAGTCACTGTGGAGGATATTCCTCCCCAAGAAATTTAAAAAATCTAGTGCCTGTTGTAAAAAAACATACTGCTCTGGATGATAGAATAAACATAGAGAATGAATCAAACATTCCAATAGAAAACAGGAAACATATAATTTGGCAGTCAAATTTATAAATATAGCTGATCAAAGACCAAAACTGATAGTACAAATAAATAACGTTGTAAGTGAAGGACTACTGGACATGGGTGTGGCTGTGTCTATTATTACTATAGAATATTGGCATTCAAATTGGCCTTTTCAGGAGAAAGATGTTCAATTCCTAGGAATTGGAACCGTATCTCAAGTGAAATAAAGTGTTGAATGCACAGGGCCAGAAAGAGAGATGAAGACTGAGGCTACATGTGACTAATATAGCAGTGAATCTAAGAATTGTGATACGTCATAGGAGTGTAATATCCAGATTAACATTCCTGCAATCTCAGAAATGGAACATAAACCAACTCATGTTTCTAGGAAGGTACTATAAAAAGCTGTCACCAGCCATTCAGGCTGTATAAAAACACAAAACAACCAGCAAACCCTCAGAGGTACCAATGACCCTACCTTTAAAATGGTTAACTAAGGAGCCAATATGGATTAAACAATGTTCTTTAACAGACAGAAACTGCGTACTTTGGAAAAGCAGTAACAAGAGACACTAGATGCTCAGCATATTGAAGAATCAACAACTCTTGGAATTCTCTTATATTTTTTGTTAAACAAATTTGGAAAATGAAGAATGGTGACAGATATAAGAGCTATTAATAAGGTGATTCAACCAATAGGCCATCTACAATCTGAAATTCCTTTGCCTTCCCTATTGCCTAAAGATAGCCTCTTATAGTTATTGATTTAAAAGATTGCTTCTTCACTATATCTTTATAAGAAAATGACAGAGAAAAATTTGCATTCACAGTGCCTACTTATAATTCCCAACATATTATGAAGATCCTCCCGCAGGGAATGTTAAATAACCATACCCTGTATCAATATTTTGTAAGTCAACCATCAGAAATAATAAGTAAGCAATTTCCAAAATCTATCGTTTACCATTACATGGATGACATTTTGCTCTTTGATTTAAATGTAGATACTTTAGAAAGAATGTTTGAAGAAGTAAAGAAAGTTTTGTCTGGTTGGGGATTATAAATTTCTTCTGAAAAAGTAGAAAGAGAAGATTCTATCAATTATCTAGGTTATAAAATAGGTTTACAGAAAACTAGAACACAAAAGCATAATTTGGAGAAATAATTTGTGAACTATTAATGATTCAAAGATTGCTAGGAGATTTTCCAATCTACAATCCACTTCTGTGATAATAATAATATTCTGATCTAATAATTCATTTCAACAAAACCTTAGATGGTGACAAAAGCTTAAATAGTCCCAGGGAATTAACAGTTTTTGAAGCTGAGAAATAATTGACTTTGATTGAAGATGAATTATAGGAAGCACATGTGGGTTGTGCGGATCTGAATCTTAACTGAATTCTGATCATATTACCATGCCAATATTCCCTTACAAAAATTTTAATGCAGTGGGAAGATATCATCTTTGAATGGCTCTTGTGATCACATAAGCTGAGTAAAACATTAAAATCTTATGTGGAAAAATCTCTGAATTAATTATAAAAGGAAAATTGAGACTTCATAAATTAGCAGGAATAGACCCAGCAGAGATTTTAGTACCCTTTCCTAATGGTAAAATTTAAAAGGTTATGGGAAGACAATGAACCTTAGGAAGGAGCTTGTCCTAATTTTGGGGAGATTGATAACAACTATGTCAAAAGTGATAGAAATTAAATTCATAAAGAGGCCTAATTGGATCTTTCCTCACATTGTACATGATGCACCAATAAGTGGAACCCCTATATACAATACTGATGCACAAAAAATGGTTTAATATTTTTAATATGAAGCTTTATTAAGTTATATATTATATAGGTATTAAGAATTACAGGTAAATAGTCATCCATGTTTGTCATACTAATAGTAAGACTAGTCAGGTTCTTTAGATGCATAGAGGTTGTATTCTGCATAGATAGGTAATCTTCAAACACTTCAAGGAACTGTAAAATATGGCATTTAAATTACAGGTTTCTGTTGACATGAGACACAATCATCCTTGGCAACACTGATCTATTCTGAAGAAAATGTTGGGCACCAAAGACATTCATTCCACTGGAATGTTGTTTTCTTCTTGGTAAAACTGAACTTTCGGCAAAGAAATGCCTCTTCCTTGACCACTGACAAAATATATGGTGTCCAGGCTGAACAAGCAGGATACAAGAAAAAAGACTGCCAAACCTTGCAATGACAGGGTAAAAAATGTTTTTCAGTTTTTCCTATCTTGGAAAATGGACTGTTAGTTACTCTAGGCCTTAGCCATAGTTGGTTGCCCCATTGTTGCAAATGAGACTTTGGGTGATTGCCCAGATATTCAGTTGTCTCTGTCATTACTCATCCCTTTTGGAAGTTGCTTGATTATACTTCCTGTTTATTCAAGTAATATTATTTTGCTTCTCTCACGTCTTTGATGGAGTTTAAGACTAGATAGTCATTGTTACATTACTCTCATGTCTTAGTCAAGCCATTTTTAGTATAAGACTTAAACTCCTTAGGATAGGATAACTACTGAAACATTTAGCATATTTTTCTTGTTTGATGTTGTTCATGCTAGTTATAAATCTAATTTTTAAATAGATTTTTGCCACTTCTTTTCCCTGGACAATACTTGATATTTGTTAATTTTGTATATAGTTTTGTATTAGACTTATAACTCTCTTATTTAGCCAAAAGTGGGAGTTTCTGTGGGAACTCCTTCAGCCTATAGCCTTAAAGATACCAGCCCACTTTGTAATACTTTCATGGACATCTTAGCTATTGAATTTAGTTTCACTTCCTAGTATGTGCAGAAGACTGCAAATTGCTCCTCTTTCTGTGAGTTTACCCCCAAAGAAATAAACCTTTGTTACACTTCATTCTGGATTATTTTGGAACTCTTGTGTATGCCAACACCACTTTGCTTCTCCATCTTTTCTGCCTCTTTAACACCTCTCCATTATTCTTAGTAGTTTTTGGAGCTATTGTGTACTACACAGTTCACCTCATTGCCCACTCTGATTTGTTTGCAAATGTTCATTGCAGTGAGTTGTTGGTCTGGTTCAAGGTCTGTGACTTCTTGTACACCACCATTACTGGACCCTCACTGAAACTTCTGTTGGATATCCTACTGTTGCTCTAAGCATCTGCATGGTCTTCAGTAGCAATGGGAGGTATGGGCATCAACAAAGACCCTGGATGAGTAGGGCCATGGCCAGCCATGATTCATTTACCCTGAGGTAAAATGCGATAGTGAAATGCCTATTCTTGTTGATAAGGTATATATTTTTTATTTGCTTGTGTGTATGTGTGTGTCTTTTGAATGCAGCAGAAAGATGAATCATGTTTTCTAATACAATCTGTTAGTCTATGTCTTTTTATTGGAGAATTGAGACCATTGATGTTGAGTGTTATCAATGAGGAGTGCTTATTTAATTCTATTATTTTGTCTTTATGGTGTGCCCCCTGACCATTTTGATCAGCTGGTCTGGGAATATTTTATTCCTAATTTTTTTCTTGTATGGTTAACCTCTTCAGATTGAGGTTTTTCATGTAGCACTTTGTAAAGCTGGATTGATAGATAAATACAGCTTAAATTTAGTTATTATAGTGAAATGCTTTTTTTGCTTCATGTTTTGTGTTGATAGTTTTGCCTACTACAGTAGTCTGGACTGGCACTTCTGGTCTCTTAGAGTTCAAAGCACATCTGTCCAGGCCCTTCTGGCTTTTTGCATAGCAATTAAGAATTTTCTTCTTTTATACCTTGAACCATTTTCTTCATTTCATTCCACTGTTTGTTTTTTTCATATTTATTCATATCCTTTTTAAGGTTCTTGGCCATATTCATGATTATTATTTGAAGCCCTTGTCTCATACTTCAGTTATATTATATTCCTTAGCATCTGCTACAGTAGAGTTATTGGGGTATAGTGGAGAAATTTTATCTTGTCTTTTCTTGATTGTGTTTCTAAGTTGGTGTTTAGGCATTTGGAGTGGAGTGATTTTAGATGATTATATCTTGCCTATGTTTCTTTGGTAGGTACTCAATTCCTTAGTTTCTGTTTTGTTCCCTTGGTCGTAGGGAAATGAAATATCTGCAGTTTGCCTGGTAGGAGGTTTGCTTCTCCACGGTAGTGGGTGGCAGAGATCAATGGAGATGAGGTATAATTGTCTTTAGGAAAGAATTAAGGGAATCTTGTCCACACTTAGAGCAAGGTTCCCAGGAAGTTGGGTTATGGGGAAAAGAGGAATTCTTGTCAAGAGGTGGCAGTAAGAAATGTATTGTCTGGAGAGTAAAGGATTAAAGAGCTAGGAGTACCCTGATTCTGAACCCAGTTCTGGAATCTCCAATTAATCTATGTAGGAGGAGGGGCATCTGTAAGAAGGTTGGTATCTGTCAGAGGGTGAATATGCGGAGATTATAAAGTAGGACCCAGAAGACAGTGTGATTCATCAATCTGAGATCTTATAAGAGGATCCCAGATGAAGAGTGTTTCTTGGCATAGATGGCTGACACAAGGGTTTGGGGGATGGAGGAAATCTGCTTCTACTGCAGTAAAGTGAAGTCTCCATGGAATGGATGGAAGAAGAGAGGAAACGGTTCTGCTACAGGACTGGGAAGGAGACTATAGAGATTTACAGGAAGGAAATTGGATGTTGTTTACCTGAGTCCAAACCAGGTATAGTTTTCAATGTATAGCATCATTATTAAAATATATTTTCAAAGATTTCAATTAACCATAATTTATTTTATTATTAAGCATATATATTTTTTAATATATGTACTAGTGAATTATGAATAATTTAATATCTGGAACTTCTGTGTGTGTGTTTGTGTGCGTGTTTGTGTGTGTGTGTTTGTATTTTCATTTCTAGATTTTTGATTCATTACCTTGACTATGCTAGGCAAGCACTCTTCCACTGAGTGTTACCCCTAGAATTTTGTTGAGTCTCTTACAAATTAAATTGAAAATGGTTTAAATTTTTTGTTATTACTTACAAAAATAAATGCTTTCACAGTTGAAATTTTTCTGGGACTCCCATTGAAAACATTATAGACATTTAATGTTGCTTCTCAAATATTGATCCCAATTTTTACTGGCACTTTGAATATTTTTTGTAGGAGCCAGCCATGATAAGCTAAATATAAAGACAACACCCAAAGGAAGTTCTTTACTTCCAACCATTATCACCTGATAGAGTAAAACTCAGCCATCAATAAGTTTATTGGAGGCCTGAATCTCAGCAGTTTTCCTTGACGCAATACCTGGTTGCAGCAAGGACAATAGACTAAGATTACCTGAGCACCACCCAAGAACAGACCATCCAAAGGAAATGGTTAATGTTCCAACTGCTGTAGATTGGATTACCTGCCAGAACATACTCACCAGTACACCGCTAGACAAATGTAAGCCAATAAGGGGTCTTGAACCTCAGAAACCTCTAATCCCCACCTTTACTATAAAAACCCAACTCTAACTGAGCTCTCTATTTCAATACGTTGGACATGCAGAGAGATGGAGTTTGCAAATTTGCATAAAAAGGCTCTTCGCTTTGATATATGGGACTCCATCTCCTGGATGTCTTTTGGGGGAACTTCGCAGATATGGGCATAACATTTTAAATTCTTTTTCTCTTTACAGTTTATATTGGTTGTTTCAAAAGTCATTGTTCAGTCACTTCCTTCTCTATCATGTTCTCTGTACTTACTCACAGCAAATATATTAACTAATACACAGCACACTTACATCATTATAGATATCTTCTAGTTACCTTTGGGTTTTCTTCTATATTCCAAAGAATTCTTGAAATTTCTAGATTTCTGTTTTTGCTGACAGGTTGTGGCTTGATAGGTTTATCGGTTGGTTCATCTTTAAGATGGGTTTTGGTATGTATCCCATGCTAACTAAAAATCCTTGATCTTGGTTCTTCTTTCCTGTGCTGCCTTGTTTTGTGATTAATGTCCAGTCACCTCAGCATTAGCATTTAGTTACTGATCATTTTCTACTTTGAGAATTATCACTATTCTGCCGATCCACTGTGTGCCAGTTATGTAAAATATGTTGAATAATTCTATACCTTGATATGTTTCTCTAGAGACTGTTGAGTTTTCAATTCTGAACAACTAATTAATGAACCAAATTAATTACAGACCAGCATACTTTTGTCTATTAGTTTGAAATTTAATTTGATATATCACATTTTTTCTCTGCTGATTTGAAGAGTTTTGCAGAGATCAGGTTTTAATTTCAGTAAATCAAAGAGGTGATTCTTTGAGAAGAAAAACAAAATCATCAAAACCTTGGCACAGCTAACCAGAGAAAAGAGAAAGCTGACCCAGATTAATGTAATCAAAACTGAATAGGGAAATGTTGCAGCAGACACTAAAGAAGATTCCAAGAAATAGTTACAAGGGGATTTTTTTAAGCCCTGTAGTCAGTTAAATTGTGGCATCTAAGAGCAATGAACAAATGTTATATTCATCCAAATGCCCAGTGTTAACCAAGAAGAGATCAGTTACCTAAACAGACCCATTATAAATAAGGAGATTGAAACAAAATAAAAACTTTTCAAAACAAGATAGCCCAGGTGCAAGTAGATTCTTGCAGAATTTTGCTAGACCTTCAAAGATCTATAAACAATAATTCTTAAATTATTCAAAACAGAAAGGAATGGAGGAAAGAAGGAAGAGAGAGGAAGAGAAACAAACAAAGTGTAAACTGTGGCCTATTTTAGTTGACTTTACCACTCTGCTATTCTATCATTTGGGTAAAACTAAGTCAAAGATCTTCTATTTGGGAACCCTTTATGGATCAGGCTTGCAAGGGATCTATTTTTTCTTTCTGGACTCTCAGTCGTGATCTTTCCTTCATAAACTTAAAATAAAAATGCAAAATATAATTCTTTAATTCAGGAAGAAAAACAACAAACACTATTATTATGCTTACTTTGTTATTTTCAATTTTAATATATAAATTCAACTAAAGGAACAGAGAACATTATTTAAATATTAGATTAAATAATGTTATCTTAAAGTACAAAAGTTCAAAACTTTAAAACCTTGGTAAAAGTTGGATTTTATTTATAGTATACTTTTTAGTCTTTAAAAAATTAAAAATAATTGACTAATTTCAGACATAAGGAAAATGCAAAATATGCATTTTGTACATAAGTATTCGAAACAAGCAGTCATCTCTTTCAATTTTTAAAAACTTCCTCTTGCTCTGTGTGTGGGCCTGTGAGTATACACTTCTGTAAACAACTGGGTATGTGTGGCATAGAGCAGCTGTGGGGTCAGACCACAGTTTTTAGGAGTTAGTTGTCTGTCTTTACCCTGAGATCCATGGGATCAAATTTTAAGTAGGTAAAAGCATTTTCCACTAAACTTGATCATTTATATTTGATCCCATGGCTCCACTTAAAAATTAAGATTAGAGACAAAACTATGCTTAATATACAATAGGAAAATCTATAAAGATAGTTCTCAAAGTCTAAAGATAGTCATTACCAAATGTAAAAATATTGAAACTTATTATTTCACTAAGAAATCCAAGTTCAGTCAGAATGAAGAGCAACTGCTTAACTGCTGGGCTGCATGCCCTTTCCAAGCTGTCCTTCACGATTTTCACATGTTAGCTACCTTTGTTTGTAAATCTGTTTCCTTGCTGGCCCTCGTTCTTGCACTTCCATTGCTCATCATACTCTAGGCATTCATTTGAATGCCAACATTTACCAGCTGCAAAGCCCTTCAAAGTCTACCATAGTGTTGAATCAGACACTGATACTAAGCCTTACAGGAAGCTCTGCAACATATATTAGATTGTAGTTAAATTCAATCACATCCAAATTTAGGTAATTTAGTAATAGGACATATTTTGCAATTGTAATTCTCATAGAGAAAAGACAGGCAGGGAAATACACAGTGAAGGCTAAGGAAAAATATCAGTGAAGACTTCAGAACTAGCCTTAGAGTACAAGTTACCTGGAGAATAAAGCTCAAGGCAGTTTTCTCCCTCAGTCAGAGAAAAAAAAATAACTATTGCCTGAGGAATCAGATCTCAATAATAGAGGCTCTCCAAAATGGGCTCTTCAGTCTAAATATTTGCAGAGATCTCAAGAATTTTCATGAAGAATTTTCAAATTTTAAGAAATATTTTTAAGCATCTCGACTCTGCTAATATGTGAATGCCATGGTCAAAATAAAAACTGACCTAGGAAATCAAAGGAAGTTCATATAGAAGGAAGCCTTTAGCCAAGGCTGAGGTCATAGGAGGTCAGTTTGAGAGAACACTTGTTGACTGCTGAGGGGCGGTGCTTCTGGGGCCATCTGAAAGCATCCATGCTGTACAGGGATGATGTGATGATTCATGAGCCATCTATGTGAACTAATTGTCTGAGACCAAATTAAAAAAACTTAGTCTATGTCTTTTTATGACAGGAGAAATTTGATATTTTGATCAAAGAATTCACCTGTTGATGATAGGTTGTTTAGGATCCTACCTCCCACAGAAGCTGGGAGATAAAATAATATTTTTTTGATGATTATAATTCAAAAGTTGATCTTTCTTTGGTCCTAGAAACACAGTCCTAAATTAGAAAATCAGCAAGGGAAATTTTAAAATATTTTTCATCATCACTTTGTTTACTTAAAGATTTAATGGTCTCTTCTTTTCCTTCTTCTCCTCCTTCTATTTCCTCTACTTCTTCTTATCTCTTCATTGGTATGTATATATGTGCAGTTTATGCATTTACCTATTTACTGGCTAATTAATTAACTCTGGAGATCCCCCTCTTTCCATCTCCTTTCCCCACAGCAGAGATGGTACTACAGACCTATGCCATCATATCTGCCAGCTTTATGCATTCTGAGGTTCTGAATGCTTGTGTTCATGCTTGCATGGAAGACATTTTACCATCCAAGCCATCTCTTGATTTCAGTATTTTATATTCTGCTATTAGTTTTGGTTTAGTTACAACAGTAGAAATTATCCTTAAGCAAAATTCTTCTGCTGATTAGGAAATGTACATTGAATGCCTGTTAGAATATACTGCTTTCTTCTAATGTTTCAAGGCCAGAGCAAGGACAAAATTGCTTTGAGTAGCTTGCTCCAGTTGCACACACACATAGGAACTTAATAGGAATAATTTCTCCTAATTGATCAAGGAAATGCATCTTTCCTCTAATAGTAAATGAGAATAGAATTGACAATGCTTGCCAGGCTCCAACTTAAGTCTTTTCTACACAGTTTGTCAAAGATGATGTGACATGCATAGTATTTTGAGAGCGAGAGAGATTGAATTTAATCAGTGCCTTTTGTTTTCCTGCTATTTGCTTTGATTGCTACAGCTTAGCTCTTTGGTTCTGTTGAGTCATTATTTGTTCCTCCCCATACTTCCTTACTTCTCTTTGTTCCATTAACATCTTTATTTTATAATTACTTTATTGTTCGATCTGAAGCACACTCAATGCTTAAATGATTGGTTTTTTTCTTTAATCAGAAACTTTTACTTCAACAGAAAGTAATTTGAACAAATCTGACCTAATCTTTGGAATTATTATTTTTTTACGTACCTGTGGGATTTAGTAGCATTCTAGTAAAAGTGAGAAAATTATGTGAATTCCCTTCAGGTAGGAGATGCTGTATTGAGTATCCCAAGTGATGATATCAGGATATCCATATGCACTTTGCTACTTCTTTTGTTCAGCAGTAAAAACCATTTCTTTACCCCTTGAACTTACATGGATCTTGTGACTTGCATTGTTCTGTAGAAAAATAATGATCTGTCCTTGCTCATTCTAGGACTATAGACTCAAAGTAATATTTACATTTTCCAAGAGAATAAGACTGGGTTAGCCTAACGGAAGATTTGGACATAACAGAAGACAAATGAGTGTTCTCAGTTCCAGCTGTCTGACATCAGGGAGCCCCCAGAAGTGCACCATAAATGGACTGCAAGTTCATAGAGATTCAAAATCGAGATCAGCTGCATTTATCCTTAGAAGAGGGCTTTTTTATACAATGACACTAAAGAAAAAGAACGCTTGACACTTGTATTTCCCACCATTGAGGTTTTGTGACACTCACTACTCAGGGTCATGTTGCTAGCCATGGTAGCAGGATAAATACTAAATGAACAAATACAGATGCCACTGACAATGTCTCTCTCAACTGACACGAGGGTGAGAAATGGAAGTTGGTCTATGTAATACCACATGGCCTTTTGTATCAGATGGGAATCAGAGTTCACAGAGTCCTTGATGGGTACTTAACTCAGGTCACATTGTTCTTCTGATGGTGATGCCTGTGGGAACTTTAAATTAAAATGAGAAGATACTAAATATATACAAAAAATGATAACAGAGAAACCATGTTTCTTTGTTAGGGTTTTCATTGCTGCAAAGAAACACCAGGATCTCAGCAACTCTTATAAAGGAACACATTTTAATAAGGGGGCACACTTTTAATTCAGAAGTTCAGTTCATTATCATCATGGTGGGGGACATGGCGGCATGGAAGCAGACATGATGCCAAAGCTGAGAGTCCTATACCTTTCAGGAAACAGGAAGTCATCTAAAACACTGGGTGGTATCCTGAGCATAGGAAACCTCAAAGCCTATGCCTACTGTGGCATACTTCCTCCAACAAGACCACACTCATTCCAACAAAGCCACATCTCCTAGTAGTGCCACTCTCTATGAGATTATGGGGGCCAATTACATTTAAAGTTCCATACGTTGTAAATTGTTTTCTAAAGTAAAGAGGAGCAAAGCATTTGCAGTGGATAGCATGTAAGTGAGAATATAAAGACTCATGTGTATTTAGGAAACATAAGTCTGGGAATCTAAGCAAAGGCATGACTATAGCATAAATGTTCTTGGGCTCCAAATTCTGAGTGCAATGCTGAAAATATATGAAACAATATGAAGGTGGAAAAGAACAATGGGTAATGTGGCTATACTATCACTAGAGCTCTTTAAAGCAGGTGTGGGGTAATAATTGTGTGAATATGCATATGTTTATATGAGAATATGTGTGTGTGTGTGTGTGTGCATGTGTGTGTGTGAAGAGTCATAAAGAAGAGTTATGCAGTAGAAGGCTGGTCAATAATTCATGCAAACAAAGAGAAGGATTACTTACACTTGAAACCATGGAGACTAAGCAAATGCCAAGAGCAAGAGCAAGGTTGATGTTTTAGGAAAAGCTCTCTTAAGTATTACAGAAGGAAATATACTGGACTGGATTATGCATAGATGCCTGGGTAATCCAGCAATGGCCTTCTGAACGCTGCCTAGGCAGAGAATCAGGTTCACAACTTGTAATACTGGACATCTCCACAAGCTCAGCAAAGGCTGAGAGGCTGGAAGCTTACTGGAGAGGCACTGTTGAATCCACATTGAAATGTTAAGTAAGTGAGACTCTGATGTCAGCATGTGTCCAAAGAGAGATACACTCACTCAGAAATGTTTGGTTTTGTCCTCTGATGTCATTGAGACTACCAGCCTATCAGAAGTGTCACCCGTATTCGGTGAGGATCTTCTTCCCCTTCACTATCTAATATGGCTATATTTTCTCGAAACATTCCCATCTTAGCCAGCTCTAGCCATCTCCTAATCCAGTCAACTTGATAGCCAAGACAAACATCAGACATGGGGAATTAGGCCATTATTCAAAGCAATGTCTCTTATGAGGACAATAAAAATTTAAAATAAAGGAAGGAGGGAGGGAAGGAAGGGGAGGAACAAGGAAGAAATCACGACAAACCCACAGAGAAGGAAAATGCAAGTGTTTGAGGTCAATTATATAATTGAATATTCCAGGAGAATCTATAAAATATTCTAAGGTGGTAGCTGACTGGATGATAATGTGAAAACTGAGTCAGAATAAGTGGCCTGGCAGCGATCTTTGGAGCGTATAATTATGCCACAAACTGGATAATTTTAATCTCTGGATTGTATCTTCATTGCTGAGTTCCAAAATAAGAATTTAGTAAATAATCAAACCTGGAAACCAATTCTTCTAACCTTCTCGGAGACTATTTCTCTTTCCATAATCCTTTAATCTCAGAAGCCCAGAGAACTTTATAGGGATAGTGACAGTAGAAAGGATCATCATCAAAATCTGAGTCAGATTTTAGAGATTTTTGATGCTTCTTGGTTTGGAGAGACAGAAGCTAAGTACACAAGACTGGCTGTCCTGTGAAGGCTCAAAAATCATATATAATAACACCCCCACATCTTTGCTAATATCCCATTGGCATGAACTACATGGTGACCAGTGCTGCTTAACAAAGTTCTAGCTTTTTTTTTTTTTTTGATTTGTGGATCACAATTCTCCAGCACCCTTTTTCAATCATTTTGGAAGTTCTCACTAAGTGCTGTGGACATTTTCTTGTGCCTTTATCTTTGGGAAAGTTTGTGTGCACTTTAAAGGATGAGTAGGTACAAAATGGCAACCTTTCTAAACAAAATAGGTATTTGGATAAAATCCCACCACCGTGGAACAATAGAGCATGGTGACTCTGCCTGCTTCCATACAAGTTAACACCAAGATGCTACAAAATTTTTGATGAGCAACATATGCTTGGTAAATAAGTTATATCTGATAATCAATCACAAGCCACACCGCATCCCACATGCTCCTTTCTTCCATTTAATCCTTTGTGCAATTGTGGAGTAAGAAAGGTGCAGTCTTTCAGTAAAGCAGAGGTCGACCCAGTTCCCCTGCCATCTTGGCAGCTCCTCTTTGGGACCTGAACCCCACTGATGCAGGAGTCCAGCACCCCACTCATTTGACTTCATCATATCTGACTAGAGTTCGCTATATGATTGAGATGAGTGAGTATGGTGGATATTAGGTGATGGGCCTTTCAAACGAGAGAGAGAGAGAGAGAGAGTGAGCAGATGTGCCATGGTGCAGATAAGGAGGTCAGATGTCAGCTTTCAGTATTCTCTTCTCACCTTTCATATATTGAAACAGTCTCTCTTGCTGTTTGTTGGTCAGTTTATTACATACTCTCCAACTGGTGAGCCTCCAGTATATTTTACCATTATGCCCTCCATCTCACTCTGGTTCTCTTGAGCCGGTTCTGGGGACTTGGGGAATCAGGCTTACATGGCACCTTCTATCTACTTGCTGAGCCATAGTTCCCTAGCCCATAGCATATATACAATACATACACACACATTCCTGAAGATATAGTTTCAGAAAACTGAACCCAGCTTCTTGCTGTTCTTCCTTCTGTAATTGTGTCTACATGCTGTGACCTGGACATAACAGTACAAAGAACGCAAAGCATGAGAACAGACGGAAGACTTCTTTCTTAATTAAATTTGGTAGCAGTAAAATCTACATGACTTACTCTGTAAACATATTTCATCTGCAATTTAGTTTTATATTGTCAAAAGCATGTGTCCAAACTAAGAGGTTACATAAAAGAAATCAATAATTTTATTTTCAAGATTTACAGGGATCTTTTCTTTCAATTAAATCTTGATGCCAAGGCAACGAAAGCTGTTCCCCCACCGGCCCTCGTATCTGGGCCAAGTGAACACACTCTTATCTGCATTTTTCTTTCTCTCCTTTGGATTAATTGTTCATTAATGAAATTGTCATGTCCAGAACGCAGCTGGAACATGGCTTTAGGATGTGACCATTAGTAGAAAACTCTTTTTCCTTCATTATGGAGTTTTACAGAGTAAAGCACTGCTTCTAACTGAGTCCAAGTGAGTCAGCATCTCTCAGGACAAACTGTCACTTCTTTGTGACCATCTCCCTGTGAGAGATCATCACTCCAGACCTAGATTTTCAGCTGTCATCTCTGGAATGACATTATTCCGTTTTTCTTTTGATAAAACAAGGAATTAATAAAAATATGGTGTGGTCTCGCCCTGCTCCCTCACTTCCATCTAATCCTCTTGTTCTGCTGGGACTTTCTCCTGAACTTGGCCTTTCAGTTTACTTACTTACTTACTTACTTATTTATTTATTTATTTATTTATTTTAAAATTTCCACTTCTTCCCCTCCTCCCATTTCCCTCCCCCTCCTTCTCCAGTACAAAGAGCAGTCAGGTTTTCCTGCCCTGTGGGAAGTCCAAGGTCCTCCCCCCTCCATCCAGGTCTAGGAAGGTGAGCATCCAAACAGACTAGGTTCCCACACAGTCAGTACATGCAGTAGAATCAAAACCCAGGGCCATTGGCCTTGGCTTCTCAGTCAGGCCTCATGGTCAGCCACATTCACAGAGTCCAGTTTGATCACATGATCCATCAGTCCCAGTCCAGCTGACCTTGGTGAGCTCCAATTAGATCAGCCCCATTGTCTCAGTGGGTGGGCACACCCCTCGCAGTCCTGACTTCCTTCCTCATGTTCTCCCTGCTTCTGCTCCTCATTTGGACCTTGGGAGCTCAGTCCAGANCTGGGAACCCCTCTAGAGTCAAGTCTCTTGCCAACCCTAAAATGGCTACCTTAAGTAAGTTATCTATTTCCCTGCTCCCTTATCCACCTTCCTCCATCCCAACCATCCCATTCCCCCAAGCACTCCCCATCCTCCACTTCTCACTTCTCTGTCCCCATCTCCCCTTAACCCCAACCCACCACCACCCCCAAGCTCCCAATTTCTGCCTGGCAATCTTGTCTACTTCCAATGTCCAGGAGGATAACTATATGTCTTCCTTTGGATTCGCCTTCTTATTTACCTTCTCTAAGATCCCGAATTATAGGCTCAATGTCCTTTATTTGTGGTTAGAATCCAATTTTGTGTAAGTACATACCATATTCATCTTTTTGGGTATGAGTTTTGTCACTCAGGTTAGTGTTTTCTATTTCCATCCATTTGCAAAATTCAAGATGTCATTATTTTTTACCACTAAGTAGTACTCTACTGTGTATTTTTCCATACTTTCTCTATCCATTCTTCCAT
>LOEQ01009751.1:43928-55807 GCA_001685075.1 Bramus lutescens
CTCTGATGGATCTTCTGGTACAGGATCAGGGCCCCTTTCTGGCCAGGGACCTTGTAGACAAGTGAAACAAAGGAACTCCCACTCGGTTGCACTCACCACCCTGTCTCAGCCTCAAAACAGGCTTAGCTGGGGGATCTTATGACCCTGAAGAAGGGAAGGGGATCCTGGGCACATTCTGGGATGGGATAGGAAGAGAGAGATAGTAGCCTGGGAGAGAAGCCCCTGCAGAATGACCAGAGAGTTTAAGGGGTTGAGGAAAGTCTGTGCTCCCTTTCCGGGGCTTCTGCCGTTGGTCAGGAACACACTCACCCCTCCATTGGATCTTCTGGTTGGGCTTTCAGTTCTTTTAATGTGTTGCTGGAGAGAATGGCCTTACATTGTTGTTTGTTTGTTTGTCTTTTCAAGTCAGGGTTTCTTTATCATTTTCAAGCCTTCCTGGAACTCCTGTAGAACAGGCTGGCCTTGAACTCAGAGAGATCCACTTGTCTCTGCTTTCCAAGTGTTGTGTGACACCAACACCTGTCTCAGAATGGCATTCCTCAAGGTTTTCCTATGAACTCTTAACTCTCATAAGTATTCCCTCTTCATAGTATCTAAGTTTATTCTATTTAAGCTTTAAGGAGAAAATAGGGAAACTTAACTCTATGCATTTGGATTTTAATACCAGCTGTAGGGCAGTATAATTATCAAATTAATTAATACAAATGTTTTTATTATTTATTTATTCACTTATTTATTTTCCATTCAAAAACTTACACTTCCTCCCCTCCCACTCCCCCACACCCTCACTTCCCTCTCCCTCCCTTATAAGAGAGGGCAGGGAATGATGCCCTATGGCAAGTCCAAGGCCCTCCCCCCTACATCCAGGCCTAGGAAGCTGTGTATCCAAATAGACTAGGGTCCCAAAAAGCCACTACATGCAGTAGAAACAAGTCCCAGTGCTTTTATCAATGGCCTCTCAGTCAGCCCCCATAGTCAGCCACATTTAGAGAGTCCAGTTTGATCTCATGCTCATTCAGTCCCGGTCCAGCTGGATTTGGTGAGTTCCCATTAGAACAGGCACACTGTCTCAGTGGGTGGACCAACCCCTCGTGGTCTTGACTTCCTTGATCATCTTCTCCCTCCTTCTGCTCTTCAACTGGACYTTGGGAGCTCAGTCCGTTGCTCTGATGAGGGTCTCTGTCTCTATCTCCATCCATCGCTGGACAAAGATACTATGGAGATATTCTAGGTAATCATTAAATGTTTTCTGTTATCTTTCTATAAAGTAATATAAATAGTCTTAATTTTGTATAAGAATATACCTGTGTATATGTAACAGGACTATTTTTAAGATAGGTGGTACTTTGAAAATTATGAAATTGTGGATGGATAAGAGAAATAGTAAACTCCTAAAGTGACTTAAAGGAGAGAAAAGTCTTACTTATGCTTAGAGGTTTAAATGGCTCTTGAAGGGTTAAGTTATGTTTTTAAGAATGTACAAATATGCCAGAAAGAAATTTTCTCAATGACTGTGCTCCAAATGTCTACTGTAGAGTATTCTAAAGGCTTCAAGTTAAAACTTTTTCATTTGTATGGTGAGCCTGCAATAAATTCCAAACCACAGTTGTCTGTCTGTCCTCCATCAATTCATCTTCTTACCTGTTCTGTCTACATTGTGCGCTTGTGATCTACCCACAAATACACACACTATGTAGTAGCAGTTTCTTTTGTCATTGGGGTGTGGAGAAATTCTGGATTTATGTTTTCTAAAGAATATTTTTATCTTTTAAACTAAAAAAAAGGTAACAAATGTTTTTAAACCTCATAAGTTTGGCATGTTCCTTATCCAAGAATTCATTACTCAGAGAGCAAATTGGTCTATGATTCAGATAGAGGTTGTGTGGTGAAAATACTAATTCACCATTTGTTTGTCCTGTTATTCTTCTTTCTCATCATGTGTTTTTATGTGTGAGAGAGAAAGAGAAACAGAGAAAGGGAGAGAGAGAGATCTTTGGTAATCCACAAAGACATAATGAGATTGTAAGAAAATTAATTATGCCAATGGAAATACATTCTTTCTTTTTCCTGGAAAATTCACCCACACACTGGTATTTATGCAATTTTATATATTGTTATAATAAATTATAATTAAATAATTATATAGTATATATGATTATATTATAATAATTAATTATTATTATTATTATTAAATATAAACATACCATTTAATTATTTATTTTTGAACCAGGTTCTCCCTTCATAGCCCTGGCTGCCTTGCGACTCTCTATGTAGATTATCAGAGCCTCCAACCTACAGTGATCCCTCGTCTCTTGCTCCTGATTCCCTAGATTAAAGACATCCACCACTATGGCCAGCTCCATCCTTATTTATAAATGTATAGAATTAAATGTCTAAATTTTTGAAATTGTGTCTTCTCCTTATTGGACTCCAGGGGGCAGAATTTACTATTTCAACACAATAGGAGAACAATGATAGCAATCTACTTATCATCTAGTTCCTGGCTAAACTAATATGGGTGATTCTCAGAGGAAGTTACTTAAACCTTCATTAGCACAGAAAGTATATGCATGAGGAATATGCAAATATGTTATGATTTTTAAAATTTATTCAGCATATTTTTTAAATTTCTGGAAGATTAAAATAGGGAGGGCACTTATTCATTCCCAGCTGTTCAGCCCCGAAATAAGGACACAGAAACTGCACTAATTAAATCCCTGTTTGGCCCATTAGCCCTAGTTTCTTATTGGTTAATCTCTTACATATTATTTTAACTCATTTCTATTAATCTGTGTATTGCCACATGACAGTAGCTTACCAGCTAACATTTCCAGGATTTGTCTCCAGCAGCTCCATTGCTTCTCTCCAACTCTGCCTTCCTCTCCCAAATCTAGATGTCAAGCCATTTCTTTATTCATTAACCATTAAAAGCAACACATAGACAGGAGGACCTCCCACACCAGAAGATAAAATGTGCTGGCAGAACTGCTTTTTTGTTCCTAGCCTCTCAAACCTGAAATGATTACATAGAAACTGTACTAATTAAATCGCTTATTGATCTATTAGCTCTGGCTGCTTATTGGCTAGCTCTTACATCTTAAATTAATCCATTCCTGTTATTTTACCACAAGGCTTGTGGTTCACTGGCAAGATTCCCAGGCATGTGTCTTTTTTAGTAGCAACATGGCGTCTCACTGACTCTACCTTCTTTCTTCCATCATTCACTTTAATTTTCCTGCCTACCTCTATTCTGCTCGGCTACAAGTCAAAGCAGACTCTTTATTAACCAATGGTAAAAAAAAANTCAGTTTTTGGAGGGGAATCCCACATTACTTCCTCTTTTCTGTCTAAATAAAAAGGAAGGTTTTAACTTTAACATAACAACATTACATACAACAAAATAGTTATCAAGCAAGAATTTCATTTCAAATATTTAGTCTATTTGCATTTGGCAAATTAAGGAAATGTTCTATCATCTGTCTTATTTTGTGAGTCTAAAGTTTGATATCTGATCTATCTTTTAAAATTATAACTATCTTTCTTCAACTCCATCAAAGACTCCAGAAGAATATAATATTACCTAGGTTAATACAAAGTGCATTGTAAGCTACTTCCTAAACTTTATAATTGACAGAGACATCTCACTACATGTACAGTAACTCAAAGTTTTTCAGTAACATTGGCATATCCGTCTTCTACCTACTAGCCCACAGTGTCCGGCAGGCTCTTCCATGAAGCAGGAAATTTTGAAAGACTGTTTTTCCTACATTGTAAGTTTGTCAGTCACTTTCTTCTGTGTCTGGCAAACTCTTTCATGAAGCAGGAACCCTGAAGGACTGTCTCACCTTTAAGCAAGTTCAGCAATCATTTTTCTGTGGGTCCTGCATGTCCAGTTCATACAGCATACTATCAAGCAGTTCAGATGAGAATAGTTTCTTGTCCAAATAGTTTACCAACTCCATAAGGAGCCTCTTCAATACCCATTATCCTCTTTAAGTAAATTGATGCTCTCAGGAGCAGATTTGTCTCGTCCTGAAAAGGTCTAAGTTCTTAAAACACTTTAAATGTAATATTCTCTTATTCTTTGAAAGGTTTGAAATATATTTTTGAAAGGTATCTGAAATATATCTCTGTCCATCCAGAAAGCCTAACAAACAAGACTATAAACTTGACTATTATAGATGACTATCTATTAACCTGTATTTTTAATTATATATACATTTTAAATAAGCTGCACAAACACAATACCTTAAACAAGAGCAGAAATACATATAATAATAAATCAACTGAAAGTTTGTACCAATAGACCAAGATCCATAACAATGCAAAGTATTCATCTCTATATCATATCCCCCTTTAAATGGAAACAAACACTTATAAACAATCATCTAGGGAATTTGCACATAATTCTCTCTCTACTGCTTTCTGCCTTTTGTTAGGCAAAGTATTTTGGGATATTCACAGAGACCTTTTGTGTGGTCTTAGTCCATCAAACCACATTAGTCTGGAAGGAATCCACAGACTCTCATTCTCTGTGTAAACAGAAACTCTTTTCCAAAGCAAAGTATCTTTAGACCCAAATTTTGAAGTCTAAATATCTTTAAAGTATATATTTTGGTTTAGCTTAACAGCCCTACAATGAAATGTCTCTCTGTACTTAGCTCATTCATAGTCAAAAAACTAAAAGAAAACACAATAATATACCTAATCCAGACACTCTGTTTATTTTTCATGTTTAAATGGCTTATTAGTTATTACTACTCTAATCTATGACTGACTGTACTGTCTCCTTAATGACCTAGTTTTATTTTTTAAGCTCTTTCTTATAACTGTCTATATTCCTCTTTTCTCTCTCCCAAGCCTTTGTATATTTCAACACAGTGACCCATTTAGAGATTTTTTTTAATCTGAATTTGTTCTTATTGTGTATCTTTATCCTTTTCTGAACAGGACTACCTCTTAAAATACTAAGCAGTGTGGCTAGGACTAAGGCTGCTTTTCCTTTGGACTCTACTCAGTCCAACATGGTGGATGTCTGTTCAGCACCAGTTCTGTGAGCCATGCTCACAGCCCCATTTTCAGGCACACAGTGGGACTATGTTGCTATTAAGCAAGTTGTAGCATTCTACTCACAAACCCCATTTAAGTGCTCTGTAGATGGACCACCTGAAACAGTCAGAGTTGTTTGTGCTGGCAAGCCAGGAAGCTGGTTCCTAAAGAAGCCATGCAGCCTTCCTTGCCATGGCTGAGTCAGGAAGATCTCTCTTAAAGGAGCTGCTTGATGCCAGCAAACGGAGCCCATCTGAAAAAAAAATGTAGCTACCAAGAAATAACCAAAACTCTGTTTATTTTTTTTGTGTGTGTGTGTGTGTGCGTGCGTGTGTGTGCCTAGAATCCTTTTTTTATGCTATGTCAGGTTTTAAGTGGATGTAGCTGCCCACGTTGGGTGCCAATTTGTAGTCAGAACTGCTTGTTCATTCCAGACCTCCCAGACCCCAAATAATTACACAGAAATTGTATTAATTAAATCACTTCTTGGCCTATTATCTCTGGCTTCTCATAGGCTAGCTCTTACATTAGCCCGTTCCTGTTATTTTGTATTTTACCATGAGTCTTATGATTTACCAGTAAAGGTGTCTGTCTCCTTCGCTGGCTACATGCATTTTTCTGACTCTACTTCTCTCTCCCAACATTTAGTTTAATTTTCCTGCCTAGATCTATTCTGCCCTGCCACAGGTCAAAGACGCTTATTTATTAACCAATGATAACAAAACATATACACAGTATACAGAGGGGAATCCCACATCACAAATGGAATATGGACAACTTATTAAATGAGTCTCTTAAATCTGACCTATTCCCTACAAAACCAAGGGGAAAATAAACCTAGAAACTGACAGCTTTTTTAAAGGACAAACAATAGGTTTTTCCAAGGATGAGCAGTTATAAGCAAGTATATCCTAGACAATCTAGTGTATTTTGATGCACATCAAGTAGAGCTTTGATTGATTTTTACAAAGCACAAATAAAAGATCAGATTTTTAATTTCAGAACCAATTGATGGGTAACTACCAGTAAGCTTATTACTCAATTCTACCTATAAAAGGAGTGAATGATAGAGGACAACTCAAGGATAAGGATAACAAGTTTGGATTTTTATCCTAATGAAATTTTTAAGGCTTCTATTCATCATGATGTTTTCGATGGATTCACTGGGCAGGAAAATGACTTTATTCTACTAACTTTATTTGTTACATTTGTTTGTTTTCTCTTAAATCAAGGAGGAAGACAAACAAAATGATCATTTCATAGAGACTATTCCAGGAAAGTGTTGAGGAATATGCATCACTTTGGAATCATATTTAAAAGCTGAAATAACAGAGGGAGATTATTGTTATTCAGAGAATGAAGAAAGAAGGAGGACAGGAGTGACAAGCTTTGAATAACTGCACACAATGGTACTGATTTCCATAAAATTAAAATACAATAAAGTTGTGACAATAATTTGAACTATAAAAGGAAAATGCTTTGTTTTGCTGTAATGAACTTGTCTGATAATATTTGTATGTGGTTGTGTGTAGAACCTGGTGACATGAATTTTCACAATGCCACAGAATTTTATCTTTAATGTAGGGAATCCCAAGATGCTGAAATATGATTGTGTGAAAATTAACATTTAGTGGAAAATGCAAAATTTTGGAAAAATGTTCTCAGCAAATTGATTTGCTTCACATCTTTAACAAGTAAGAATGAAGCTATGTCAGCTAGAATCTTTTATACTAGGAACACTCTAATTTACATGAAAAATAAATTCATGTGGAGATATTTGAGACTATGAGTGCAACAGGATCACCATTTGTCTGAGGTTATTTCTTAGAAGATTCATAGGAGAAGCATAAATTTACCATAAAATAATACAGTGCATAATAACCCCAATGAGCTTGTTTTGTTCACCTTCTAAGTTTCAAACCTCAGACCTTTTATTGAGCCTAGAAGTCAGCATTTTTATTCAAGTGACAATGCCAGCCATACATGGGAACATCACAACAATTGCTAAAAATGTTAGTCTTTCAATCACAGAGTGGTATGAGATGTTTTATTTGAAAGGCTAAGTGTTTTTTAGATGGGCACAGTAGTGTAATAATACATTGACATCAAAAACTAGAGTCGAACAATCCTAGGTTAAATTTAAGTAATTGGGCTATTTTTTTGGCCCTGAAGACCAATGTGTTTGAATATAAGTTGGGAACAGTGGGGCCTAGGAAAATGTAGGTCAGTAAATTCTTGCCTTAATTGCAAGAGTATCTGAGTTTGGAACCCTAGAATTTACATTAAAGAGCCAAAGAAGGAAAAATAGACCATGGTATTATAAACAATTAAAGAGGAGTAACAGAACAGAAAAATATAAACTGGCTGGGGCCTGAAAGCACAGGTTAGAGAGAGAAAATACATACAGAAATAACTAATTCTGAAACCATAATGAGAAAGTCTTGTGAAAACCTACTACAGTAGAAACTTNTATATGTTCAAACAGAGCTCTCTGTAATGTGGCATCAATGTCCCCAATAGCATATAAAATGTCAAATGCCAAGAATGGGATACCTTTTCTGGAAGTATTGGCCAGCAAGGTCATACAGACATCTCAACGTTATAAGCTACTATCAGTGCCCTTGACTATACTCCAGAACTTAATGGTAAGCCATTATTGTTGCAAACAACACATCCTTGAGTCATATAAATTGCAGAAATTAGAAGAGTGTTGACCAAAAGGCTTAACCTCCAGTGGCTATCATTTATATTGCTGGAAGGAAACACAAGCTAGTAGATAAATAAAGCAATCTCACCAGTTCTACTCAGCTGTGAACCTTATATTCTACAGCAATTATCCTGGCAAATAGGAGAAATAGTAACACACATGTTATGGGACTAAACAACCACTTTATAATTGGATTTAAAGCCTGATCTACAAATTTAAATCCATATTTGGCCCCATGATCATGGCAAAGAACCTATGGCTATAGAGGTCATACACCTAAGTGAGAACCTAGTACTATTATTTTGCTAAACGGGAATGGTATCAAACTGAGTCTTACTGACTCATCATTATATCCATAGATTAGTGTATCTTTCAGCTCTCCTCAGAGAAACTTTTATTTGCAGTATATGTGTTAGAGCCCGTAGGCCCCAACATAGATAACTATTTTTTCTAACTGAAATGGTATGGAGGCGCAAGGAATAACCAGACACAGTTTACATGGTCATCACGAAAGGGCATCTCAGGCTTCTCTCTCCTGAAGATCTCCCCACGTTTATTCTCCAAATAGCTTTTTATACCAACACATAAACTGAGCGGGAAAATACATGAGAACTGTCTCTTAGGTAACCAGGTGAATGGCCTTTTGTCATGTCCGCACCTACCTGTCTGCTGTGTATGCTAGCTGTCATGTAGGCTTGAATCAGCATCTCTATTAGGCATCCTCCAAATTACAAAGAAAGGAGCAACAACATCCTGACCTTTTGTTAGACAGAGACAGCTTGTCTGCAGAGCTACATGACCACCTCAGATGGAGCCTATGGCTTTCGAGCCTGGCTGCCACACCATATAGAAATATGGACCTACATACATGATAATTAGCTCCATGATCACATGGTCAAGGTACAGATAATTAGACGATAAAATTCCGAGCCCTAAAGGGGACATATATCTCATATCATTCATTCCAGGATAAGGATCACATCAGAATTGTGGGTGGGAAAATTGTAGGAGCCAGAGTTAGTATATAACCACAAGTAAACAGTATTTTCCAGATAGAGTAAGACAGTTGGGAATTAAATTCATAATATTTCAGATGTTATGTATCTTGAACATACCAAGCCAGAATAATGTAAGTATGGACAGAGGAGGTAGGCATGAAGTCCCACCAGTAGATGAGAATATATTAGCTAATGATGCTACTGGGGGACAGAAAGTCAGTTTTCTTTAAATGTGCAGCCCTGATGGATTGAGCATGCTTCAATAAAGGCCACACATTTAAGGCTGCATAATCAATACCAACTTTACTTGATAGGTAAGGAGGATGGACCCTTGAGGGTCTAGGAAAGATACTAATGTGATCAAAACACATTGTATGAAGTTTTCAAAGAATGAAGGCAAAAATGAGAAAAAGCACTCAACAAAGAAAAAAACTCATGCCTGGGAATAAGAACCTAGCAAACTAACTGGAACTACTGAGGTCAAGGTTCTTGAAGAAGCAACTAAAACTGCCACATAAATGTTACTGAACTAACAGATTTCCTAACTTCATTGTAAATATTTATCTTCATGTGCAGAGATAAGTTTAGTTCTTATCTCACATCAAGAACCTTATCTTTGAAACAAATGAAGGTAATTACAGAAACCTATAACCAATCAAAATGCACAGAATAGGATATCGTGGGATGCCCAGTCACAACCAATAAATCTTCAGCACAAATTCTGCACCTAAGACTCAGTGAACACCACAGAAGTGGGAAAATTTTAAGATCCAGAGAAATAAAATGCTGTGAGATTTGTGTAAAAGCACTATCAGAGAGATTCCTCTTGTGAAGTTTAATCAACGTTGCTGCCTAAATACTGCCTTAAGAATTAAAATACCAATAGACCAACCAACATGGAGGGAGAAAATCTCATAGGACCTCAAACTAGATTATANCACACATACATACCCACACATATATATATACACACACACAAGTAAAATTTCAAGTAACATTCATATTGTACTTATAAATTTAGGAATATATATTGCATGTATAGATCATCAATAATTAAAGAAAAACAGGCCATGAATTTGAGACAGATGAAGGAGTTTGCATGTGAAGGGTTGGAGGGATTAAATGAAAAGAGGAGTTTAAAAGAATCATAATAAAATATTAAAAATGAGAAATATGCCAAGTGTGGTAGCAAGTGGCTATAGTCCTCGCACTGGGGAGATGTAAATAGTCAGATGCTTAGTGTGTGCTATCAGGCCAGACTAGCTGTATAGTGAGATACCGTATCTCCAAAAATATGGTGGATAGTTGTAGTAGAAAGCACCTAGTGCTGGCCTCTTGCCTCCACATGCACATGTACCAGGCACATATACACATGTAACCAAGCATAAGACATGTACAAGCGTAAGAAAAATTACCAGGAAAAATAAAGCTCAATAATGCTCTTTTGAAGATTATGATAGCTTTAGGCAAAGCAGGTGGTGTAGACTGATCGTTTCTTTCTGCATTGAAATTAGGAGACTTTTATTGTGCTGCTTCATGTAGTCTCATGATGGTTAGAGCATCCCCTGAGAGCACAACCCCATGCTCTGAGGAATGACTCTAACCCAGTCTTCTCTGTGTTCCTGCCTGTAATTAACTAAAGCACTTGATTTTGGTCATTAAAGTCTGAGTGGGAGGAAGGGTGATTCTGTTCTTGGGACTGCTAAGAACTAAGTGACGCTAAATGGGGTCACCCCTTTTTGCTCATTCAGCACTAATTTCCAAATAGCGGCTTTTAATCTAACTAGCTCTTGTGCACCATGCAAGGAAACTTTAAGGAAAACTTTCTTATTGAAAAGCATCTTAGTTAATTGCATGAGTAATCCCTGGTACCTTCATCCATATATAGCCCCTCTGTCATTGTGTCACTAGGAAGAGTGATATGAGGGAGCACATCCACTTACCCAGCCCACATTGACAGTTGGTAAATGTGGTTTCACTGAAACGAAAATGAAAAGCTAAACTCAACAATTTAATCCCCATAATGAGATGCCAATAATTTTAAGGATCTTCATGCCCCCTTTGATTATAGATTGCTGTTTCAGAAATCAACTAGTCAATCATCTTCAACACAAACCTGACTATATAAAATGGTTTTAATCATTGAAGGTTTTTGAAGTTTCAGAAAGACAGCACAAAAATTTCTTAATAAAACACCCTAAATCAGCCTCAATGAATTTCATCTTTATCTAGCTACAAAGAGAAAATTGAAATATTGTTTTTGATAGATAAATAACATGGGATTTTCATTCCTGTATTGTCTCCACTAAATATATGCACAATTTGATATAGGCCTAATTTGATTAAATTATTTATGCAAAGAAAATAAAATATAAATCTACTAGTTCAACATTAGAGGACATGTCAACTATTTAAAGTGTAACTATATTCTATACATCCAAGCACACTTAAAAACAACAAAAAAAATCGGTCAATAGTTTGTGACAGTGGATTCCAAGTCTATAAAGTAGATGATTTAGTTACATGATTAGGCCAAACTAATGGCCATTTTGTGTCAAAATAAATCTTCTTTCATAACATAAGAATTGAAACATGAAGAATCAGACACCAGGGGGAATTAGAATCTACCTGCATAACTAGTTCTTGTCTGCTTTATTGAGGCAGCACTCATTCTAGCCCAGGTGACCTAGAGCCCTCTGCACTAGCTTGGAACTAAATATAGTACTCCTACCTCAGTTTGCCAAGTTCTCAGATTAAAATGGTGAGATACCAAGCCTAGCACTGTAACTAATATTTTTGTTTGTTTGTTTGTTTATTGTTATTTTGAGACAGGTTCCTAGAAATTGTTTCACAGACCAGGATGGTCTTGAATTTACAAAGATCCCCTTCAACTAATTCTGGCACACTATAGTCTAAGCTTTTAGTAAGATGCCATTAAGTAATTACAACCTTCAGATATATCTATCAAGAGTCAAATAGCAGGCTCCAATGGGTGCTGAAACATCAGAGAGAACAAGAGTCAGTATCCGTGTGGAATTACTCTAATGAGGAGAAAAAGCAGTGGATAAGGAATTGATCCTGTTGATAATGCCCTGCAACAACATTTAATGGAGCTATGAAAAAAA